>CAAE01011458.1:0-108470 GCA_000180735.1 Tetraodon nigroviridis | reverse complement strand
ACACACAGCAGGCAAGGGTACCCGGAACTGTCCACAAAACTAAAACCACCAAAACTGAGTAGCCACTCTTAAACTCTAGACCAGAGGTGGGCAAACTAAGGCCCGGGGGCCACATGCGGCCCGATGAGCTGTTTAATCCGGCCCGCTGAGCCTTTACAACAAGTTTTCGCAAACCAAATTAAGAAAGTTGTCAGCTTGACTGGTTAGAAAGAAGTTTAACCCCCTATTCACCTAGCATGCTAACATGTTCTAGTCCATGTTAATAGTCTAACATGTTAATAATCTATCCAGCACAATTTTTAGTTAACCTCCAATCCTCAATTGGCCGGCCCCTTCATCAAGATCTAGAACCCAATGTGGCCCTTCAGGCAAAATAATTGCCCACCCCTGCTCTAGACAAAACAGCCTGCCAGCACACACACACCTTCCATCACTAATAAACAGCCTGCCAGCACACACACACCTTCCATCACTAATGAAGCAGCCTGCCAGCACACACACACACACCTTCCCTCACTAATAAACAGCCTGCCAGCGCGCACGCACACACACCTTCCATCACTAATAAACAGCCTGCCAGCACACACACACCTTCCCTCACTAATAAACAGCCTGCCAGCACACACACACACACACCTTCCCTCACTAATAAACAGCCTGCCAGCACACACACACACACACACACCTTCCATCACTAATAAACAGCCTGCCAGCACAGCGAGCACACACACACCTTCCATCACTAATAAACAGCCTGCCAGCGCGCACGCACACACCACACCTTCCATCACTAATAAACAGCCTGCCAGCACACACACACCTTCCCTCACTAATAAACAGCCCTGCCAGCACACACACACACACCTTCCCTCACTAATAAACAGCCTGCCAGCACACACACACCTTCCATCACTAATGAAGCAGCCTGCCAGCGCACACACACACACACACCTTCCCTCACTAATAAACAGCCTGCCAGCACACACACACACACCTTCCATCACTAATAAACAGCCTGCCAGCGCGCACACACACACACACCTTCCCGGAGGTGTGGCCCAGGGGTCCCCGGGGAGTCGAATCCAGCCTGTAAGCTAGCAGGGCTGCCCTTGCTGGTGTGTGTGGTGGCCGCTGGCGTCGGCCCAGAGCGCGTCCACCCAGCTTCTGAGGCGGAGGTGCAGCAGCCTCGCGGCTCAGAACACAAAGCAGATCTAGGACACAGCCTGTTCAGCCCGGCTGCGTGCGTCCAGGAGTCCCAACGGCTTCTCGGGCAGTCAGAAAACACAACGTCCACAACACCCAGGCTCCAGCGGAGACCGAGAGGCCTCCGCCGTGGGAACGCCTCCTCCTGCAGCACACACATTCCTTCCCCATCATCTCCTATCATCCATCTTCTCCACCCCATTCCTTTTTTCTTCTCTTCATTCTTTTCTCTACAAAATCCTATTAATATCATTTTCCTCCCATCTTTTCTTCATCTTTATTCTTTCTCCTTCCATTATCCCCTCTCCTTCCTTTCCCCCTCCCCCCCCCCCTTCCCCCTTTATCCCCTTCCACCACCCTCATCCCCCTTTCTTTCACCCAGTCAAGGAAAGTTGTCAGCATGACTGGTTAGAAAGAAGTTTAACCCCCTATTCACCTAGCATGCTAACATGTTCTAGTCCATGTTAATAGTCTAACATGTTAATAATCTATCCAGCACAATTTTTAGTTAACCTCCAATCCTCAATTGGCCGGCCCCTTCATCAAGATCTAGAACCCAATGTGGCCCTTCAGGCAAAATAATTGCCCACCCCTGCTCTAGACAAAACAGCCTGCCAGCACACACACACGCTTCCCTCACTAATAAACAGCCTGCCAGCACGCACACACCTTCCATCACTAATGAAGCAGCCTGCCAGCACGCACACACCTTCCATCACTAATGAAGCAGCCTGCCAGCACACACACACACACCTTCCCTCACTAATAAACAGCCTGCCAGCACGCACACACCTTCCATCACTAATGAAGCAGCCTGCCAGCACACACACACACACACCTTCCATCACTAATAAACAGCCTGCCAGCACACACACACCTTCCATCACTAATGAAGCAGCCTGCCAGCACACACACACACATCCTTCCCTCACTAATAAACAGCCTGCCAGCACACACACACACACCTTCCATCACTAATAAACAGCCTGCCAGCACACACACACACACACACCTTTCCCTCACTAATAAACAGCCTGCCAGCACACACACACACACACACCTTCCCTCACTAATAAACAGCCTGCCAGCGCGCACGCACACACACACACACACACCCTTCCATCACTAATAAACAGCCTGCCAGCGCGCACACACACACACCTTCCCGGAGGCTGTGGCCCAGGGGGTCCCCGGGGAGTCGAATCCAGCCTGTAAGCTAGCAGGGCTGCCCTTGCTGGTGTGTGTGGTGGCCGCTGGCGTCGGCCCAGAGCGCGTCCACCCAGCTTCTGAGGCGGAGGTGCAGCAGCCTCGCGGCTCAGAACACAAAGCAGATCTAGGAAACAGCCTGTTCAGCCCGGCTGCGTGCGTCCAGGAGTCCCAACGGCTTCTCGGGCAGTCAGAAAACACAACGTCCACAACACCCAGGCTCCAGCGGAGCACCGAGAGGCCTCCGCCGTGGGAACGCCTCCTCCTGCAGCACACACATTCCTTCCCCATCAGCTCCGAGCAGCCAGCGGCGCCACCACAGGCCTGGTGGCGGCGCTGCAGTCGTGGCGAGACAGAAGCCGATGAAGAGCAGGGTCCTCCCAGCGGTGCTGATGCTGTATGATGGAGCATGCAATGAGCCCAGAGCATGACGTGCACACGACAACCACACAGGAACACGTGAGCGACTGCTACCACACGCTGACACAGGTCGGGCTTTCCAGGAGGTGTGTGTGTGGAGCTACACTAGCCTGAAAGCTCAGAGGTCAGACCGCTTCTAGCCTCCTCCCTCTGTGGCAGCAGGTGTTGCTATGGCAACGGTGGCGCGCAGAACTCACCTGAAGGCCCGTCCTCTGCCTCTGGGGGGCGTGTAGCCGCTGTAGTAACGTGCACGTGAGGAGAAGCTTCCCCCCCGTGACCGGAACCTGGCTCGCGGGAAGCCGCGGTCCGTGGTGCTGATTCCCGGTCTGTTTGTTCTCTTGGCCACCACCTGGGGAACATCCCAGAATCACGTGCAGGTAAGGGGACAAGCAGCGGTCCCTCTGGGGGGACGGCTCACCTTGATCTGCCTTCCTCTGAACAGGGACTCGTCCAGGGCCATGGCCGTCCGCACAGACTCCTTGTCTGCAAACTCAATGTAGGCAAACCTGCACAAAACAAGAGGTTTGAGCGCCGCCGGGCCAAGCCGGGGCCGAGGCCGCGGGGTCAGCGGGGGTCTGCGCGCCCACAGACGGACCCGCTGGGCCCACCCCGAAGTGGGTGGCCCGCTCTCACCCTTTGGGATGCCCCGTGTACTTGTCACACAAGATGGTGACTCTGTTTACTGAACCGCAGCCATGAAAGTGAGCCTCCAGCTCCTCTGCCGTGGCGCCGTAGTCCACCTGAAGACGGGACGGAAGAGTGGCGGGAAAGGTTACTCCTCTGATGACTCCCCCTCCACCTCCCCCGCTCACACCTGAAGGAACCGCACCCTTTACTCACATTTCCAACATAAATCGATCTCGCGTCTGCTTCCATCTTTTCTTCAATGGACATAATGACGGGGCCAACTGCACGTGGGGGCGGGGACACAAGTTCGCATGGGTTAATCGGAACGCCACACACGGGAGGCTCCCGGCAGAAACGCACCTGGTGGGGGGCTCATGTTCATCTGTTTCTCCACCTCGTTCTGGAGCTCCTTTAGCTTCTCGGCCTCCTCCTCCATCTCTCTTACCCGAGCTTTGATAGCCTCCAGTTCCTGCGAACCCAGGGAGAAACCGTCAAACGCGGTTGATGCTGGCAGACTGTTCCAGCATTTAGGAACGCTGTCAGCAGAAAACTGTAAAACAACACAGAAGATTAGGAAAACCGGTGCACCAGTTGCTAAAGCACAACGGGAACATTTGAATAAAACAGTTCCTCTAAAATGCTTTTTTTCCCAGAGAGCGTCGGCTCTTCTAGATACACCTGCACAGGTTTCTAAGGGACTGCCCTGCAAGGTTGGAGACGCTGGGGCTAAAGATAGCTCCTCGTGACCTTGGCCGTGTGTCTGGGGCCCAGGTCCCGCTGCCGATGGGACCTGGGGCCGGTCCTGAGCCTTTCTGACGGACAAACATCAGCTGGCCCCTCAGCAGCGAGCACACGAGTGGCCCAAGGGTGCCAGGAAGCTCCACCAGGCCTCACTGTGGCACACCTCTCCAGACATAGATGGTGGCCTGGTCCGGCTGGGTTCCACCAGAGCTGAGCTGACGGCACCGCCGGTACCTTCTGGTTCCAGAGGAGAAATCAGCACAGGGTGCTTTTCATCCGCTGCAGCCAGTTTCATCAAAACACACCTGACAATATATACACACAGGTATATATTTAACTGCTACAGTATCGGAACCATCCCACATTCCCAGACAGTGGTGCACTGCAGCAGTGCAAGTCATTCCAGCTCCAACAGGCTTGTGTGTGTGTGCGCGCGCGCGCGCAGACTGAACAAAATGGGTCTTTGTGCGACTACAGACACACATTTACTGTATTCCTTCTCACTCGAACAGCACCGAATCGCGACCGGAGGCGACTGTATTTTCCTTCTTCCTACAGAACCATCGTGCCTCATCCTCCGACAGCTCCGGGCGACCACCTTCAGCTGCACCAGTAACGGATTTCAGCAAGAATCGATTACAGCCCCAGAGCCCTCGTGCAATGACCATGTCGTTGACCGAGCCGCTTCCCTGTCGCATATGGCGGCCAGCGGCTTCGCCCCCTCCCTCCAGCCGCTCCGTCCTGGCGGAGCATGAAGGGTGCCGAGCCGGCCCCTCGGAGACCGCTGCCCGCAGCCTCTCGCCGCATGTCGCGGTCTCGGAGAGGAGCACCGCCGCCGCTCGGCTGCACCACCCCGATCACCGTCCGGAAGGACGGGGAAGACGGGCGAACCGGTGCACGTCCGTCATCTCCAGCAGAGCTTTCTCCAAACGCAGCTAGCCAGCCGGTATCCACGCTCATGAGCTTCGCAAGAGGAGCTTTAGCCAGCATCCGACAGGACGGAGACGCGGCCAAAGCGACGTTTATCCAGTGGCAACGCGCTGAAGCGGACAGGTCTTCCAGTCACCTTAGGCGGGACACCCGGGGCAGGCAGCCCTCTGCTGCTCGGGCTAATGCTACCTGTCGGCTACATGTGTGCGCACCGGTACACGGAGGGGAAAAGCAGCGGACAGAACTCGGAACGTACAAATTGAAATGCTCGTTACCGCCAGTAAGTCGCCTTCCGGAGCGGTTAAACAGGCACAGCGGCGACAAATGACGGCGGCCTGTCCCAGTCTCGCCCCTAACGCCCTCCTGCATCCCCCTCTCTCATTTTTCGAAGATCCCCAATGATTCCAGCTCCTCACTGGCGCAGAGAAACCGGCAACGCTGTTGCGCCAAGATGGCCGCCGGCGCTACGCATGTCACCACCCATTTCTACTGCACTGCGTGAACCACAATGGCGGTGTATATCGACCCGGCCAAAGCACCGTCACGCACGGCATGTGACTCGCAATTTGTAGTGAAAGGAATCTCGCCGAATCGGCTGCACGTCGGATTATTAACGGTGGCTTTGGCCACAAACGGTTGTGTGGTCCTGTTGGACCTCGCAGCGGGAACAATGTCCTTCACTTACCGGGTCTTCAATCGCGGCCTCTCCCTCTTCTAATCCCGGTTCCTCGTCCCCGACGCCCGCGTCCTCCAGCTCGGGATGTCCGGGGTCAGAATCTAGGAGCGATTCTTCCGCTAGACCGTTACCGAACTCCGCCATCGCCCTGGTTCCAACGGTAGCGACCTCGTGGCCAAGTCAACGCTGCAGGCCCCTACTCACACACAGGGGGGTAGAGTGAGCGGGGCGGCCAAGCCACAAGCCTCGCTAGCACCGCGGAGCAAAGTTAAATCGGCAAATTAAACAGCTAGCCACAGTCCCCGGCGCTATTCAGAAATATTCCATGAACACGACGGGCGTCTGTTTCACTTACTAACTTTACGCAGCGGTCCAAACACAACAGGTCTCGATTTATTTACTTAAATGTGTAAAAAAGCGGAGGGCTACACGAGAGCGGCAGGGTTCCTCGGTTTAGAAATGGAAGCGGGGGCGGAGCTCTCAGTCACTGCGGACGTGAAAGTCGTCTTTCTATTGGTCAGCGCCCCACTCCGGACCGACGTTGGCCACGCTCGCCTTGTTGCTATTGGACAAGTTTGCCGGATTTTCCGGATTCCGAATTGAATCGTGGCTTCCGATTGGGTGGCGTTCCTGTCAGTTAAATGCGCGCCTCTTCAGCATGGACAGGCGAAGGCAGTTGGAAAGTGTATTAATATTCATACCTACGTGTATGAAGCCAACAATTTACATTCTAGATCTCTCCCAAAAGTTTCTGGGACATACAAGAGAAAACGCCAAATTACACGTCACTTGTGTTGCAGCATGTAATAGCGAAAGAGAGTAGTAAGTTACATAACGTAATAGATTGCTTTATGGTCGAAGCAGTTTGGCCTTAATCTTAAGAAAAAGATTCCCTTAGACCCTTTGATCATCACATTTGCAGTTATTTATCTGCGGTAGACCAGACGTGTCCTGACTTGTTCGCTCGGGGGGGGGTTTCCTACTGCAGCTGCACCAGTAGGTGGCGCCATTGGACCTCCACCTGCAGGGCTGAGGTCGGCTGGCCCGCAACGTCCCTCTGGACACTTGGACTCCCCCAGAAAGTCCACCAGTTGGCATCCAACCTTGGACGCCAAGGATCCGGGAACCCACAGACATCCATCCACCCGGACCAGTCAAAATCCCGTGAAAACCAGCGCGTGTACGGCCAGCTGACACCCCAGACGCACAAAAGCAAATATTCCCAAACCCAGACCCGGGTGTGCTTTTTCAACTGGTTTTTATTTCCTTTTCTGTATATCAAAGAAAGCATAATGGAGACCAAACACAAAAGGCAAGTACAAGTGAAGAATAAAATAAGCTTAATCAAAACTAACAATTCATAACAACACTGCCACTATTATTGTTCAATATCCAGAGGAATACCATACTGTTTTGAGCAGAGGTGGCATTTGAAACAATTATGGGTCAATCATAATAATAATAATAATAATAATAATAATAATAATAATAAAAAAACAGTAATGAGTAGTAATGATAAAATGTATAAGTAGTAGTTATGGTTATAACAATAGTGAAAATCAAAAGTGACAATGAAAGAGGGAAATAAAAAAGCAGATCTCCATTAAAATCCATCTGTTTTGGACAGGACGACAGCATGTTTGTGTGCACGTGTGTAATCCCAGTCTGTAAATTGAAGCACTCCAGTACTCGCTTTGCAAACGACAAAGTTTAGAAAGAGGAGGAGAGCTGCGAGTCATGAAAAAAAGACACTGTAACTCTCCTGGTTTGGAAAAGCACACCGAGTGACTCTGAATGTTTCCTTAATGGCTGTGTTCATCTGAAATGTCTGTAGCTTGTGCAAAACTCGTGGGCTAGTGCAAGTGTCGAGCTGTGGGGCGTCCTCGCGGTTGCATTTATGAATGCCTCTCCTGCTCTCTGTCCACCTCAAGATTGCTTTTTGGTTTCTGTATGACAGAAAGCAAAGGGAGGGTAACTTTGGAATCTCTCTTTTTTTTTTCTTCAATATATTTATTTAAAAAAGTTCACGATTTAGTTTTGCATTTTGTTAAAAGTATCAACAGTAACATTAATATAAAACTTAAAGTCGAGGAAAACATCTTTAGTATGTTACGTGTCCTTCAACACAGCACCGTCTGGTTAGCTCTCATTTGAAAACATGAATTAAAAGTTCCCAATTTGACGAAATACAGGCGATCGCCAGCTTGCTCCCTTGTCGTGGTTCACCAACGTTAGATCTCATTTCACAGTACACACGCCACCAGATTCAGTGATCCGTTCAGAGCTCACGAGGGGACCACCAGCCCAGCTCACTTCAGATTTCTCGGGTTGGCTTTTGACCTTAATAAAATCTGCTAGACCAGCTTTTGACCGCCGCTGTGGCCGTCTGTATAAATATTGAAGTCAATAACACAAGTACTTTTAACTCTCCCGTGGTACACGCAGTCGTCACTGGCCCAAACCATCCAAGGGGCTCCTGGTGTGGAGGACTCTGGGGACAACCAGAGTCCAGAGTCCTCAGAGTCCTCCAGAGTCCTCCAGAGGACTCCTCAGTGGACAACCTCAGTGGAAGTAGATGGAGGACAGCGGGGCCTCAACGTCTACCTGCCCTGGCGTTTCTTCCTAAGGCTGTCACACCTACTGGGCCTCGTTGCCCAAACCATTTCTGCAGACCAGTACGAGGGAGGGAAAAGCCACGGGACCAGACAAGCGTGGCCAACCCAACAGCCCGTCCTCGGCCAAAACAAGGGCCACACGCAGAGGCCAAACGGCAGGGATCTAGAAAGAGGACGCCACATTCGTTTCCCCAAATGCTGATATAAAAACATTTTGAAATAACTCTTCTATATATCAGGTGTGCTTCAAGCACAATATGCCAAGAATTAAATGTTTCATTATTAGACTAGCAAAAATCAATTTATTTGTTGTGATTTAAGGCATCCAACATGCATTACCGTATCTTTTCATCCAAGACACCTGCATTAGAATGCTTAAAAAAACGTGAAATGTGTCAAAGTGCAGTATGCCAAGACTTTTCTTCCCCCAGCCTGTTTTTGCCACATCTTTTTGGATTGTCATGAGTCTACTGAATGAACGTCTCACAGCCCCCGCTCACGCTAAAGTACCGCTCCATATCCCAAAGAAAAGCAGACGACACTTTTCACATCAAACTCCCAAAGCGAAAAAAGAAAAAGCCAAACCATCCGACGCCACGTCATCTCCCACTGATTCAATCCAGTCAGAAAATATTCAAGGTAATGTTGTCGGAAAAGTAAAAAGTAGCCATGAGTAAAAACATTTCCACAGGCGCAAACGTATTCGCTTCTTTCACGTGATTTTCCCAAAGTGTTTGCAGGCTTACAGCCGGAGGACTGCTTCCCGGGAGGAAACGCTTTTGCACCAGGTTGTAAGTTCAAGAACGCTAAGTAGAGTGCCTTTCAAAAGTATAGGAAGGTCACCGCAGTAACGCCATCGATCATCACAGGCTTAGGACCAGAAGTGTGGGTAATAAAGGGTGAGGAAACGAGGGTGAATGGACGTGTGTTCGTTAGGGGCTGAACAGCAACTGATTAGGTGTAAAGCAGCACATGGAGAGAGTCTGAAATCCAGGTGAACTCTATAGGTAAAAGGATTTCAAGTCAGTGAAGGTTCAGCATAGGATAGCAGGTGCAGTGGGGGAGCCGACTCCAAAAACTAATCGATATTAGCTTCTGAGGATTAGTGCTCAAAATAGTTTATTAAAATCCGAGGAGCCCGAGCGGCTCCAGGAATAGTCAGTGTACAGACCAATCCTGATCTGGCTCTTCAACTCTTGCTGGTGGCCGTTGGTGCAGGCACGTCGCGAGCAGCTTCCCCTCCAGACGCAGCAGCAGCAGTGTTTAGTGGAGCCCCGTGGGGGCCCTTGGAGCCCGCCGCGCTCCCGCCGGCTCCGCCGCTGCCCGCTCCGTTCTTGGTGGCCAGCGGTGACGGCTGGCCAAAGTTAGTGGTTCTCAGGGTGGCCAGGTGGCGCGGGGAGAAGACGTGGGCCCTGGCCGCAGCCCGGGACTCGAAGGAGGCGTCGCAGGCGCTGCAGTGGCCCGTCAGGGTCTCCTTGGTGGCCGACTGGCCGCCCGTGGGCGAGGCCGGGGACTCGCTGAGCGTCAGCTGGACAGGCTTTGGCAGGATGGGACGATTGGCCTTCAGGGCGTTGTACTGCAGGTAGCCTCCTGAGCTCATGTCCACCTGTCCGCCCGACAGAGGCGACTGAGGACGGGAAGGAGGACAGGAAAGGTCAGGCAGGGGACAGAGGGAACACGCCCATGCTGATGTTAAACGTATTCACTCAAACACAAACGCTCAGTCTCAGAGCAACGCAGGGAAAAGGACGTCTTTGCTCTCTGAATGGCCTGAATCTGCCGTCACGCCTGTAAAAATCTGACCCTTTGACATCTGGACGGCTGAAAACAGTAAAACACTGAGCTGGCTGTGAAGCAGCCTAAGGAAGCCCAAACCGCCGTCACCAGCAGAACAGACTAGTCTGAGGTGACGGGCGGGTCGGGCCGGTGAAAGAGCAAGAGACGCTGCCATCTTACCATCTTCTCCTGCTGCAGCCTCCAGCGCTTCTCCTTGGCCCTGGTGTTCTGGAACCAGATCTGCACCACCTTCAGAGGCAGGTTGAGCTCGCTGCCTATGGCCTCGCACTCCATTGCGTTGGGGTGGGCGCAGGTCTCGTAGCAGGACTGCAGGATGGACAGCTGCAGGCAGGACAGGTGCGTGCGCGGCCGCCGGCTGGACGAGTGGGGCAGGAAGCTGCTTTCTGTGGGGCTGGATTTGGCCGCCACCGGCGTGGAGGGGCTGGTCACTTTGGCTGAGCTGGGGGTACTGGGGCTCACGGGGGCGATGCTGGGGGTGGGAGGGGGCGCGATGGTGCGGGAGGTTAGCGTTATGTGCGCTGGCAGAGCTAGCTGCTCTCTGGACAGCGTGTTGATCTTGATGGGGACTTTTGGCGTCCAGTAGTTGAGCCCGTTCTGCTTCTGGGAGGGGCCCGACCCCCCGGCCTGCCTGCTGTTCACCGGCGCCGCGGGCAGCTTGGGGACCATACGGTTGGTGGTCCCCGGCCCAGGACCCATCTCCGCGTCCTCGTCTTTCTCCTCGTCCGTCTCCTCTTCCTCGCTGTCTTCTTCCAGCTTGGCCCTGGGCTCCGAGCGCGGGGCGGCGGGGGCCGGGTCCTTTGGGGCTACGGCCACAGAGGGGTTGGCCTTGGGCGCCGGCTTGGCCGCAGCCAGACCGCCGGCGGTCTCCACCTTGTTCTTTGGCACCACAGACGTACCACCGCCCACGGCGGAGGCGGCGGGGGGGTGAGGGGCTTCCTTCGGCTTGATGGGGACCGGGATGACCTTTTTCACCAGGATGGGCTTTCCCGACTCGCTCGCCGCCTCTTTTTCAGTCTTTAGCAGCGTGCGGACAATGGGGGTTGCCGTCACGCACCCGGAATTGTGAGGAGGCGGCTTGTTGGAGAAGATGGGCTTGGAGAGGGGCCAGGTGAACTTGATGAGAGGTTTGCCGACGGCGGCCAGCATCCCGTCACTGATGAACCTCACCTCGCCTTTCCGCTCCCGCGCCCTCATGTTCTGGAACCAGATCTGCACCACCTTCTTAGGCAGGTTGACCCACTCTGAAATCTGCTCAAACTCGTGTTTGCCAGGGTTGGCGTCTTTGAAATAGCAGCCATAGAGAATATCAAGCTGTTCAGCTTGAATGATGGTCCTCGAACGCCTCATGTCCCGATAGCGTTTTCCTTTCGATTTCCTCTGCTGTTGCTCCTGCTCCTTTTCCTTTTCCTTTCCTCGCTCCCTTTCCAGTAATGAGGAACACATTTTCTCAGGCATCTTCATGTAAATATTGGACTTTGTGACGTTGTTGCAGCCCGCCAGATCCAGGCTACTTTTGGAAGACGTCAGGGAAAGGGCGGGTTCGGGTTTCACCTGGACGACCACGAGGCCTTTGGGCGTGGGCCTCAGGCCGAGCCCGTCCAGCAACTGCCCCTTCTGGGCCGCAATTTTATCAGCCAAAGAAGAAGAGGCGGCGGCAGCAGTGACTGACTTGGAGCTGTTCTTTCCCATGCTCAGGTCCAGAGCGGACTCGCAGTCGTCCCCGTTGGACAGGAACCGGGCCTGGTTCAGGGGCAGCAGCGAGTCGGAGAAGCGCGTGATGGTCGGTGGGTTGGAGAAGAGGGGCACCTTGCTCCCGTCTCCGACCACAGCTGGGGTCAGCGAGAGGACGTAGGGGCTGATGAACTGGGTGGAAAAGGGGGTAATGGACAAAGGCAGCGAGTGCAGGGCCCCGGGGTGGTTGATCACATGCGAGGCCGATCCCGGAGGATCCCCCTGTGCCTCCAGCTCCAGATCCACGTCTGGGTGCTGCCTCTCTTTTTTCACTTCTACTTGGTCACTTTCCGACTCCCTCTTCCGCTTTTTCCGCTTGGCCCTCTCGCCCTCGTCCTCCTCGTACTCGTCTTCTGCGTCTGAGAGGAACACGGTGGTGGAGCGCAGGACCTTCCCTCCCAGCGAGGCTTTGTCCGCCGGGGCCTCCGACGGAACGCCGCTTTTGGCGGGACTCTCCGGACACTCCCTCAGGGACCCGTTCTGACTCTCCTCGTCGGTAACGATGACGGAGGTGTACACCTCGTTTTCCGAGTCGGATGTGAGGCAGGAATCAGCCGGACCCTCCTTGGCCAGGCCTTTCCTCTTGTGTTTCCCTCTCGTCCTTGACAAGTCTATCGCTTGGCTCCCCGACGCCTCGGCGTCGTCTTCACCCTCCGCTATGATCAGCGAGTGCTCCTCGTCGTCGTCAAACTCGTTGTCGGAGCTTTGACTGTGCCTCGCAAACGCCGCTGCGCCCTGCGGGTGGTCCGAGTCGGCCGCCTTCTTCCTGAGCTTGGACGATCGGGCCTGGCTCAGCCATTTCCGTACCTCCTCTTCAGACAGCCCCACCTCGCGCCCCAGCGCCTCGCAGTCCTCACGGGGCGGGCTGGCAGCGTCGGCCTCGCTCCGCGACTCCAAGAACGCCCACAGGACCTCGGACTGGAACTCCGAAAGGGCCGGCAGGTCTGAGCGGAGGGGACCGGCTGCGGCGCCCTGGGACCGGCTCTGCTGGTTGGTTTTGGGGCTGTATCTCGGGGTGCCCAGAGAGCCGCAGGGGCTGGTGCCCGACTGCGACTTCTGGGGAGTGGAGTCGGGGCTGAGTGTCAGGTTTAAATGGACAGGACTGAGGCTGGAGGTGCTGGGAAGAGACGTCGTAGGCGAGTGAGTCTTGCTGGGGAGGCCCCTCTCCGTGTTCACGGGGGAGAGACACCGGCTGGACGACTTCCCGTTTTCCGTCTCCAGGCGTTGGGCGAAGCTGTCCCCATCTCTGTGTTCCATCTCATCGTCTTCCTTCCTCTCAGCCTGTAGTTTGCCTTCAGCGTCGGGACACTCGCTCATTTCTTGGTCGTCGTTTTGCTTGTGCGTTTCCGCTTTGACGTCCTCTGTAGACCACTCGCTACCGCACGTATTCTGATCTGAGCCGTTCTCATCTGCAGCCCCGTTCTTATCTGGGGCTTCTTGTTGGGCCTCCAGCTTTGTGGTTTGTTTTTGCTCCTCAGGGCTTGGCGGGATGACGGCGGGCGCTCCCGACGACGGCCACTGGCTCTGTAAGCTACATAATCTTTGGGTTAGGAGGGCTTGTTGGGCTGTGCTCAGACCTACAAATGGCACACACTGGGTGAGGAGCTGACCTTGGGGACTCTCCAAGTGCTGCTGCGTTTGGGCTTGGAGTCCGTTCAGGACGAGCGGCATGAGCATTTGAGGCTGAGGCATGAGCTGTGGCACGGCAGCACCAGACGCAGCGCCGCTGGCGAATAAGGAGGGCAGCAGGGAGTGCGAGAGGGTGTTGGGACTGGACGTGAGGAGGGTGAGGAAGGCTGACATGGCCTGAGCCGAGGCCACGGGGGAGGTGAGCAGGGAGGGGGAGACGTGGGAACTTTGAACCTGCTCCCCGCCTTTGGAAGCCGCCGCCACCACCAGCGTCCCAGACGTGGGACCGGCGGTCGTGGAATCCGCCTGACTGTTTCCAACGGCGGAGGTGGACACGGCTGCGCTCTGCGTAGGCGTGGCGCCACTTCCAGGACAGCCCACGGCCGAGTTTGCGCCTTGGGCAGCAATGCCCGCGTTCCTGCAGCGGGACTGATGCAGGACAGATTTCATATGGCTCTCGAGGGTGATGGCGTGATTGTACGAGACTCGACATATAGCACACTGGTAGGGTTTGTTTGATATATACGGCCGAGACAGGACGGCCACGGCGGGGGTCTGCGGGTCGCCTTCGGGCCCGTGTTTTGCAGAGCCAGTGGTCATCCTTTGAATGTGGGAGGCAGAATTGTAATGAACACTCAAGGCAGTTCTGTTGGGGAAGCTTTCCAGGCAGGCGTTGCATTTGAACGACTGGCTGTTGTTCTCGGGTGACGCGCCATTTTCACCGGGCAAATTCTCACAAGCGTCTGGAGCCTCCGTGTTTTCAGACGGACTCGGCTGTTGGGCCCTGGCGGGTTGACTTCCCCCGTCATCCTGCTCGGTGTCATCCCTCTCCTGCTCCATCGCCACGTCCTCCTCCATCGCTTTCTCTCCAGAAGCTGGGGACGCTCCTGAACTAAGCCGGCAGGGCTCTGAAATCACGTCTTCGGCCGCCTTCGGTTGCGACAGTTCAGCATCTAAGAGAACATGAATACAACAGCAAAATGAATTCAAGCGCTTTCAACTGGTAGTAGCGGCTTCTTACACGTGAACATCAGCGAAGGTCAGCGCAGTCAGGTTGTTTTCACCACTTCACCAAATCTTACGCCTTCTAGGTTGTGAACCCCCCCGAATAGATAAATGAATGAAAGAATCTCGGACAATTAAAATAACTGTCAAAAGAGGAAGAAGAAATTCAAAGGCATGTGCTAATTAAGCACTGCAACAAACCGGTGTGAAGGAAGTCCGACGCCAACACGCTGGAATAACTTTCCTTATCTTTGCCACCTGCTCTGGTCGCTAAAAGACGACAGAGACGAGATGTGCAACTATTGTCTCCAACTACAACTGCAAACAACGATCCGCTGTCCTTGTAGTCACTCCTTATTTCAAATTGAGTAAGTTGCTGATTTTAAATAGGTAAAAGGTTTAAATGCAAGGCACCTTAAAGGATCAGCAAGAAGTTATTTACTTGTTTAGATCAGGTAGGAGAAAACTGTTGTCATGTATTTTTGCTGTAAAGTTTGTAATAAAGCACACAAACAAAAAACAACCTGCAGAAATACTCAAGATCCAAATTAACAAAAGACTTTGGGATGCTTTCTACTCTTATCATTAGGAAAACAACACAGTTGGGTTTTTTGTTTTTTACCTGGAGGAATTAAAGTGACAAAGTAAAAAAAAGAACTATCCAAACAACCACCAGCAAACTACAACCAGCAGTCATTTTCCAACAACATCGGGCTGGTTGTAAACGTCCACTCTTTGAATGTTTTGTGGGTAAAATCAACAACAGGAAATCAGCTGAAAATGTGCAGTTTCTGAAACGTGCAAGAAAAGGAATCAGCAGCCGGGGGCCAAAAACAAGTGGCTGAGGCAAATTCCTTCAATAACCTGTTTTTTTCATGTTTTGTTACTTAACCAGCTGCTTTCCTCTCCAGTCTTTGCAGTTAGAATCTATGATCCAAACACATCTACAATCAGCACTTTCTATGAAAAATAAAGTCTGGTTCTACGTTCTAAAACAGTATATTTACAGCCACATTAAAACTATGGGATTTTAACACTCACCCACAGACATTTGAACACCTTTGTCTTCTCCGCTGGCAGCCTGTTTCAGAACAGCCTTAAAAAAAAAAGAGCCACTCAGCAAAATTTACACATGACTCTGCAATGACACATTACGGATGATCTGAATACCAGATTCCCTTTGAACAGCACAACATTTGGGTGTGACGCGTGTGGTTTTCATGCATTTAGACCTCTGGGGAGCCTTCAATTAATACCCAGAAAATACCAGTTCAAATAGTGTTGGTCAAATCTTCCAAAGACACATTCACCTTTAAAATTTGGCCTTTTAAACCTCTATGAAGAAGCTTCGAAACTAATACTTCCAACTGTATTTTCACAAATGAGGTTATAACCCTAACAGCATTTCAGGTGAAATATCACGGTATGACTTTGGTGGCGATGACGCTCCACTGCCACAGGCCTCTAAAGGAACTGCAGTCATGGTCACAGACAAAAATTAAAAACATTTTAGAGGCGTATCTTAACATGCCGATACTTCTGTGTCACATCAGCGCCTCCAGCCAAGTGAAGCCCGTCACCAAAGGATTTCCACAGCTAAGTGCGGTCCCAGCCGTGTGTGGTGGACAGCAGGGGCGTGCCCACCAAGGCACATTACTGACCACATTATTAAGGCAAGCAAGGCCTCAGCAAACATAAAAAAGAAAAGAGAGGACTAAAGAGACTGCTGCATGGTGTATCGTTTGATTATGTCTCAATTTTACTTCAGGCTCTGTAACGACACAGCTGTGGTGTAGCTTAGCTCAGGGTTTTGAAGAGCTGCAGGTCACAACACAAGCCTGTCTTTAATAATATGTAATAATATGTATTTTTAGGGCTCAATAAGTTAATGAAGTATGTTTCATCATTATCAGATCATACCTCTGGTAGGAATCTTGTTCTGCAACATACTGAAACAACACCGCTGCTACGTCAGACATACTCACAATGTCTAGAAGTTTGTCGACGCAAGAGGGGAGTACGCTGTGTTGTTCAGTCAAATGTGAAGCGAGAGAAGATCTGCACGTTTGTCGTTTTTGGCACAGAGGACACAACCACTCCGACACCCCATTGCTTTCACTGCTCGCCGTCTCTCCAGACTCCTCCTGTAAAAAAAAAAAAATCACAACAACAAGCATCTGTATCATCTTTAAAAAGCCAATCCTTAAAATGTTAATCAGCTTTGCACGCATTGAAGGAATATTAAAGGGATAATACATATTTGCATCATTGAGATGGTACAGGTAAACGTAACCTTGCATTATATGTCACATATTGCACCTTAGTTACAGCTAAAAACAATGGTGAATGAGAAGAGTACGGAAGAAAAGGGCAAATGAATCTGCCTGTTTGCATCTCTTCACTAAAACACATGCAACTTTCCGTACAGCAATACTGTGGGAAACTTCTGAGGGTCAATGCTCACTCACAGATGATAAAGATCAGTGGTGTAAAGAAAAGAAAAGTGGGGAGGTGTAAATTAGTTTGGCGACCAACATTTCACATGCATGCTGTGTTTGACATTTTGAACCCACATTCAAATGTCAACTACCTTGTGCTTCAACAGCCACTTATAGTTAATTAAAAGTACCCACAAAGCAGTAGCACAACCTTTGGACACCACAGTTGATTCTCAAACCACACGTTTTTAAGCAAAGTTGAACGCAGTCAACCTATTTCCTAATACCAACCATTATTTACCTAATGCCGCCTCAGTTTAGGTTGCGCTCGCCAGCCATTGGTCGATAAAATTGACATTTAACAATGAGTACATTGTGACTGAAGCACCAATTCCCTCTTTGACCAATAGGATTTCAGAAGTCGGTCCCGCCCACATAACCCCTGTATTAAAATGATCTGGGCTTATACGGAATTCGCTTGACAACATGATCAAATTACTGTTACTCCCATGATTTGAAGTGGTCAGGAAAAAAAACCCTTCGCTGTCAGCTTGATTTGCTAAGCCGCAGCGGGCACCGACGATCCAAATTCACCGCCACGACAGAAAAACACACACATGAGCAGAAATACCAACACAGCAACACTCTTCACTTCCTCGTCATGCCAATTACCAAGCTAGCAAGGTTCTATGCACGGATTCTAATTCGACAAGTCCGTTTCTCCGTAGGCGCTAACTACATCCTACTCAAAGATGATCTACAAGTTCCATAGTACGTTACTGCAACGAAATAAACGTTTATGTACCGAGTTGACTCGCTAATGAGAATAGTAATTAGCGATGTTGAGCAGAGAGAATCAATTAGCCAGCACGCTAGGTTGCGACACCCCCACCCCCCCCCTCCCGTACGTCGCATTACAGTCGCGATTCTGTAAATGCTAATTAGCCATTAGACATTATCTGTCGGTAATAAAAACTCACTTCTCGTCAACTGCACCAGAAAACCAAGTCGGTGTGAGCGTGGTCTTGGGCTCGGTAATGGCTAAACGGCCATGAAGTCGGGAAAAATGAAAATGGCTTGAGCTAATAAACAGTCGTGTCAGTTTGCTAGCTAGCCTCTTAGCAAACAGATAATTACCGCTGCTCAAAGTGTCTCAAAGTGGCCGATCTGGGCTCTCTTACCAACTCGACACGCACGGAAGAGGGGGGACGACAGCTTCGGGCCACCGACCGCGTTCCTCCAGGATCCAGAACACACTCGCCGGACTTCAAAACAAATCCTCGGCCTCGAGTAGTTCCCTCACCCTTCTGATTGTGGGCTGCCAATCGGGCATCTGGGGTTGCGCCGCCCGCCGCCTCCTGCTCAACAGCGCAAATTGAGGCCTAGTCGAAGTAAAGCCATTTAATTAATGAACGTGGGCTCCGTTTACAGATGTGTTAGAAAACACTCGCACCCCTCCTCCCTCCACGTCCAACAGAACCCGCTTTTGAAGCTTTCCAGCACTCAATCCGCACCTTAGATCACTACGATGTGACACATGTCCATTTAAAACGCTCTTTTCACGCCTTCACGTCGTAATTGGCTAAATAAATAAAAGCTACAAAGCTACTCGGAGCCGAGGACGTGCCGCGGTGGATTCGACGATGGGGGGTGGTGTCGGGGGAACGGGCGAAAGAGACGAGAGGCACAAAAAGTTTGAGATTTAATGTTGGATTTCTGTAAAGGATCGCTTTATTACGTGCCCGCGATCCGTCGTTCTCTCGAGGTTTCAGTCGGGGACGACTCCGGTCGTCCGAAACACCACAATTAAGCGATCGCGAATGACGTTTAATTAAGTTCAGAGCAATTAGCTAATGTGTTTTTACCTGCATGGTCGCCGCTCCAACACACACATACACACACCAACACACGCTTCCTCCGTGGCTCCTCAGAAGTGAAAAGTTTTCTTCCCTGCCCTCTCTCTCGCTCTCTCTCTCCCGCTCGCTCGCTCGCTCTCTCTATTCTCCCCCTCCCTCCATCCCTCTCTTCTTCCCCTCTTCCCTTTAGTAAACACACCAGTTTCCCCCCCAAGGCTGATATCTGACATTCAAAAGGGACAGACGCCACTATTGAATCCCTTATGTAACCCCGCAGAAATTACAGATTATCCATTTAGGTTGTAACAAACCCAATTTATTGTCGAATGTGGACGGCGCAAGAAAGTATAACAATTATCAGCGCTGTGGGGAAAGTATGCAGACGCCCAGATTCCACGGAACCTCCTTACATATGGAACCATTCCTCATTCTTTCATTAGTGTTTAATAAAACTGGATTCCTCAATCTGCCAATTGGGATCGTCTCAACCTGACGGTTAATTCAAAAGTAATCAGCCGCGATCAGGCTGCGGCCGCTGCCTAACATCAGAAGAGCTCTGCCTCTTTTAATGCAATCATAGGTGTGGCGCATATCAACAGTGGAAGATCTCATGTGGAATAAATATTTATGAAGCGGAGGAGATTAACTGTTGGCATGTCCCTGCGTTTCTGGGACCGTGAGTGATGTGCCTGAATACACGGATAGGTGTCCCGAATTGTGCCTGTTCAAAAAAAAAAAAAAAACCAAAGAGCCCCCGGCTTGCAGAAGGCTGTCCAGATTTATTTCACGCTTAAATTTTGTTGCCAGATTGTTGTGATTTGCAGGTCTCGGTTGGCGAAGGTGCGTGGGAGTGCAGTACATTTCAAGGCCAGTGATATGTGTGTAACAATGGCTCACTTTGATGGCTTTGCTTAAAGACTGTGCAGTGGCAGCTCCTCGGGGCTGAATGACTCAAATCTGATTACAATGACAGGTGTGGCTGTGCGCTCTTCTTTCAGCTGTGTCTAACTACGTTATAATGCTAAACAGAACAAAGCATTTGCAACCAAGCTGCAACGAGATTACCTTTAATTGCAGTCACTTTACCTTCCAAGGACACTTTCCGTCAAAAACACCAGCCCCGCAAAAACATGAAGCCGTTTATAAAATAATGTCCATAATATACTTTAAAAACACCCAAACAATTTAGCATCTAAGAAGGGGGTAAATGTTGCAGTTACCATTTTTCGTACACCCATTACGTTACTATGTTTACTTCTGCTGATATTTTGCATAGCTGAATGATCTTTTTCATAATTAGGTTCACCCAACGCACAAGTTTACAAAAATCAACACATTCTGAAATATAAAAACAAAGACAATTAGCACAAAGAGAAAATGTTTGTTTATACTGTGAAATATTACTTTTATAGTTTATTAGTTTCGAGTAGGTTGTTGTCAAGGTTACCCAGAGGTTACCTCTCCCTCTCCTATTGTTGTTCTGCCCCTTCAGATGAGTGTGGAAGTGGAGAGAAAGTTTTTCTTCAATCCTGACACTCTGAAAACACTGGAGAAGATTGGAGGTAAAACCTGTCTGCGCCATCACTCCATGGGTGAGCCTGTTTTTATTCTGCACATGATAAACCACCTGTATCTCTTCGGCAGCCGTGTGTGTCAATCGGCAGCACTTCCATGACAAGTACTTTGACAGCCCCACGTTTGCCCTGACTCTGAGAGACACGTGGCTGCGTCAGCGGCAAGGATGCTGGGAGCTGAAGTGCCCAACCACAAAGACGGCACAGACGAATGTAGCAGCAGAACTGTGCACTCGCTATAAGGAGATTACTGATCTGTCTGAAATTCAGAGGAGAGTGGAAGAAGTCCTACACGCTTGTGAGGATGGAGACAGGGGCCCCTCCCTGCAGGATGAGGAGTCTTGGCTAAAAAAATGTCATCTTTTATGCTTTGCGCAATTTGCAACAACACGCCAGTCCTTTGTTTTACAAGCGGAGGGGGTGCGTGTCGATCTGGACCAGGCCGACTTTGGCTACAGCGTGGGTGAGATAGAAGTTCTCGTTCCAGAAGGAGGGGACGTGAACTCTGCTCTGGAGAAGATTGAAAGAACAGCTCAAAAGTTGGGTGAGTTGCCAAAACTATCTTCATTCATAAAATAATAATAGAAAATCATCTATGCTGTGTGCTTGTGGGCTGTAATCTTTGAAAGTCATTATGGTCTTTCTCACAGGTTTAACAGCAAACCAGCGGGTCAGAGGGAAAATGGACGTCTTTCTTGAAAGGAATCTCCCAGAACACTATGCAAAACTATTAAGTGTACATGTTCTGTGAGCAGCAATAAACATACATTTTCAGATCGGTTACCGTGGAGAAAAGGAAAGAAGATGGTTCTAAAATCGTGCTCTGTGGTATTTAAATATGTAAATATAAAATAAATAAATCTACCTTTTTTGTCAGCTTAAATCACAACAACTGTATGTGTGATGATGATTATGATTTAAGGGGGGTTTTTTTGGAGAGCAAGACCAGTTCTATTGATTTGAAACACTAAATACTACTAAATTACTTAAATTCGATCATGATTTGTGTACTGTACAAATATATTACTTATATTTCATCGTTATTAATGTTTCGTTAACAGTGGTATCGATAGGGCTTTCTTTTTTTATAAAAAATAATAAAGTAGAATGCATTTTATTTATAAACTTGTAGAACTGGACGAAAAATAACTTATGAGTCAGAAAGATATGTTATAGTTATAACATCATTTTTACTGAATTTTATCAAAAACGTGATTAGGATTACGAACAAAAATATTTTGAACAATTTAGAGCTGAAAAAGAAAAAGGGAAGCGATATTTTAGGACGTATTTACCAATTTAAGAACAAAAACAGGGACGTCTGCACTTCCTCAGAGGTGCCGGTCACATGACCGCTGCCCCCGCCCCCTCCCCCCATAGTAAACAACATGGCGACTCCGAACAGTATGTTAGCCTACTAAGGAAATAGTATGCCAAACCTTGAGCTTTTGTAGAAAAAAAAATTAAGCGTTACACAGCGTTCGGATTTGAAGGTCTAAACTGTCCGAACTGTTATTTATACAGGGAAACAATAAAGAGCTGGACTGGCGAGCTGTCAAGGCGACCGTTTGACAGTTATCAGGTAATGTTTTCTTGTTAGCATTTAGCTAGTTAGCAAAACAAAATTCACCCTTTTAAATAATGTTAATAAAGATTGGATTCCGTAGAGTTTGCAGTGGTCGATACTGTTTCTTTGTTTAATCGAAGAATTAAGAACATATAAGAATTTAAAGAATTTGACATACAAGAATTTAAACTAATAGCTTTTAGCTGGAGCATATTTAAACGCAGCAAGCCACTTGTGAAACCGAAGAGACACGCTGGCTGACTCTACACGTACCGTGTCTAACCCCTTTCAACGTCTCGCTGTCAGGCTCTCCTTAGCATATGGGCTCCCAGTCCAGTTCTGGGATGTCTGGTGGAGGGGGTTCTTCCAGTGGCAACCCAGCTGAGCAGAGTGAAGCACCCGAACCGAATCAGAGCAGCAGCAGCAGCAGCAGCAGCAGCAGCAGCAGCCGAGGTCGCAGGGCTGAGCGGCAGCCATCAGCAGACGAGGACGTCGACCTAGCTGAAGTGCTGGCGTACCTACTGAGGAGGTCCTGTCTTTGTAAAACCTAAGTATTCAACTATTAGGGCTCCACTTGGTGGTTGGTCACATGACAATCTCCCACTAACCCAGTAAGAATGCTTGTGATGATTGTTTACACAGGTAATGTTCCTTTCATTGTGCACTGTGTGTGTTTGGTTTGCCTCCATGTATGGCAGATAGCTGGTTTGGGTATTGTGGTGGGTATTTTGAATAGGAGTCAGTGTCATATTCCTTTGATAAACATGTTGACATTTAAATATAGTTTAACCCACCCACGCTCTGACACTATTGGACCTGGATGTTTTCCACCGTCTCTCCCACTGTTGCTCATTCGTGTGTCACAAAATGTTGGTTTTTTTTAATACTGTTTGACCCGGTTTGGTGTTGGTCCTGCAGGGGCCAGGTAAGACTGGTCCATGGCAGCGGAGCCACGGGGCTCCAGCTCGTCCAGTCCTACTCTGACTCTGACGAGGACAGCGATGGAGCCTGGGAGGGTCGGCTTGGGGACCGCTACAACCCACCAGGTGATCCACTTCTGTTGTTGCTAATGTATGGGAGGAGATGTACATGGTAGAAGTGAAGACCAGGAGATTTTATCAGCGTCTTCTCATTCCAGTGGACACCCAGCCTGACACGTGCGAGGTGGATCGCAGTGAAATCAGAACTCAGATCCTGCTGGCCACCGCCTCCTCGGCCCCGAAAGGCGGGCGCAGTTTCACTCACATGCTAACAGAGGTCAGACCATAGGTTACCGGGGCATTTTCGCCGGTTTGTGTTCCTCAGAGCTGGTGCTGACCCGGGGAAGCTCTGCTCTGATTGGTGTTTTGCTTCCCAGAGAGAAACAGGCAGATGCAGAGGCTCCAGTTTTTCCCATGGAGAGTGCAGCCGTATTCGCACACAGTGAGTGTCCGGACGGATCATGGGAGGGAGGTGGGTTGAAGCGTTACCTGATATCTACCCTTCTTTCTAGTTTTCTACCAAACTACGTGTCCCACTCTGACAAATACCAGCAGAAAGCCTTCTGTGGCGTCTACAGTGAGGACGGCAGCCTTTTTCTTTCTGCCTCTCAAGGTAAATGTTGTTTTGGTGTCACTGAGAGTTTGTTGTTTACATGTACATTTTAAAAAGTACAGTATTAGTTCTGTTGTAGTTTGGCATCATTCATTCATTCACAGGGCCTGTCGTTAGATCTTAAAGTTATATTTAAGGGAAACCTGATCTCTGGGTGTTAACTGACCGAACGGTTTTTTGGGAACCACTAATTTTTCTCCTCTGCCTGCCGAAGACCAGAACATCAGGTTGTATGACACCACCCGAGGACGCTTCCACCTGCGGCGAACCGTGAAGGCGCGTGACGTTGGCTGGAGTGTTCTGGATGTCTGCTTCACCCCGGACGCACACCACGTCCTCTATTCCAGCTGGTCTGATTACAGTAAGATCTGAGGAACAGCAGAACGGCTGAGAACGGATGAAGCCTGTCAGAACTGGACTGAAGGGTAGCGCCACTGGCTGTTTGCTCACCAGCGCCGTCACTCTGTGTCTCCTTGTTTCCAGTCCATTTGTGCAGCATAGACGGCGACCGGGAAAGTCACACCGCCCTGGACCTCAGGTTAGTCTTTCCCTCAGTCAGTGGAGCTGGAATTCTCTCACTCCCAGCAGGCGGTCCTCCTCCCAGCTGGGAGCTGTGGTTCCGTAGCGGTGTCCCGGCTGTAAAGCTGCCTCTGTGTTGTGTGTTTCAGTCCGGATGAGAGGAGGTTCTGTGTGTTCTCGCTGGCCGTGTCCACGGACGGGAACGAGATCCTGGGCGGGTGAGTGCAGCTCCCTCCTCCCCGGCCGGGTTGGATCAGTGCTGTCGGTGCATCTGCAGTCGTCTGACGTGGGGTTTTATTCCGTTTCAGAGCCAACGACGGCTGCCTGTACGTCTTTGACCTGGAGCAGAACAAACGCACGTTGAAGGTTAGAGCGTCCGACTGGGGCTTAGGGTTGGGTTAGAGGCTGTAATGGATGCCAAACAAAGCAGTGGAAACCGGAATGGTTAACTCACCTCCTGGGGAGGGGCTCGCTGCTCCGCCTGCCTTTAGGCTCCTCTCGGGGAGGAACGTGCACGCTAGCGCCCTGCTGAGGTCATTTCATGGGCCCCGGCGGTGCTCCTCATGCTGGCCCCGGTACAGAGGAGCAGACGGGGTCCTGCTGCTGGGTTGTTGCCCTCCTGCCCCCCCTCCAACGTCCCCTGGTGTGCCAGCCTGTCTCTTGGTGTCCTCTGTAGTCCAGAACACCCCAGCGTCCACCCGAGGGTGACTCTCTGACCCCGCCGCTGTGCTGACCTCTGGTGACCAAAGAGGAACCCGAAAACCCCCCAATAATGCTATTTAGGGATTTATTTCACCTTTTTAGCATGATGTGTTTATCTTTTCAGTTACAAAGTTAACAGAGGACAGGAAATTTGGGGCTTTGAAACCGACTTGTTTTTGTGCTTTTAGGGCACAGAAATAAAAGTGAAAGATCCGTTTCCTGCCAGGTGTTTTCCTTTGAGATTACACCAGTCTATTGCCTGAGGGAAAAGAAGCTGGTGATGTAGCTTTTGTATTTTATGAGCCAAATGTGGAGCACACCTCTCATAGGTGCGAAAGGAAGGCTTAGAAACGGGCATTTTGACACCTGTTGCAGACATCGTCCTGGCGTTCAGCCCCTTCAGTGGTTCACAATTTTTCTTTTACTTTTCACTTTGCCTGCAGATCGACGCCCACGAGGACGACGTGAACGCGGTGGCGTTTGCAGACAGCTCCTCCCAGCTGCTCTTCTCCGGCAGCGACGACGCCCTGTGTAAGGTGTGGGACCGGCGGACGCTGCGGGAGGACAGACCGCAGCCCGTCGGCCATCTGGCCGGACATCGAGACGGCATCACCTTCATCCACAGCAAGGTCGGAGGAGGGGGGGAAGCCCGCACCAGCTCTTTCTGTCCAGCAATAATCCTTCCTTTTTGAAAACTCTTGACTTTGCCGTTGCCAGGGCGATGCGCGATATCTGATCAGCAACTCCAAGGACCAGTCCATCAAGCTTTGGGACATCAGGAAGTTTTCTCCCAAAGAGGGGCTGGCGGCTTCCCGCCAGGCTGTGACCCAGCAAAACTGGGATTATCGCTGGCAGCAGGTTCCCCAGAGAGGTGAGGAGAGACGCGGCGGCTGGGAGCATCCAGTCAGGAGGGAGATGGAGGGGGGGATCACCGGGTGGGGGCACGTGACCAAAAGAGCCAAGAATCAGTTGTGCCCGTTTGTGTTTTCTTCAGCCCTAAAGAAGCACAAGCTGACAGGAGACACCTCGGTGATGACTTACCGGGGTCACGGAGTTCTGCACACCCTCATCCGCTGCCGTTTCTCCCCAGAGTTCAGCACAGGACAGAGGTTCATCTACTCTGGCTGCTCCACCGGCAAAATCGTCAGTGAGTGTCTCCACCTGAGACGGTTGCGCTAACCGGTTGGCGCTGGAGCGGGCCAGCGTCAGCGGCTCCTCTGGGAGGTTGCCTCAGAGTGGGTTTCCAGGAGGAGGGTTGCGATAAACTTGCGTGTCTTTGCAGTTTACGATGTGCTGACGGGCGCCGTGGTGTCCAAGCTGTGTGGCCACGATGCCTGTGTCAGAGACGTTAGCTGGCACCCTTACGAGGACAACATCGTCAGCAGCTCCGTGAGTGCTAAGCTACACACACCCCTGCTGCAGGCTGGCACCGCCCTCCGCTGCTTCCTCTGGCGCTGGGCCTCTTCTGGGGTTCCGTGCATCATCTTATAACAAAAATGAGAGGAAAATCTTGGAATCCTTCTAACAAGTAGCTTCTAGTTGTGAGGGCAGGCTGGTAATGTGTGTGTGTGTGTGTGTGTTTGCTCACAGTGGGACGGTGCAGTGCGACGGTGGGAGCACAGACAAACTCACCCTCTAGAGGAGAGAGAGGGGGAGAGGCTGGCGGCGAGCGAAGAACTGAAGCTAAAGAAAACACAATGATCAAGAGAGGAGAGGTTAAGGGCGTAAATGTCTAATTCAGCGCTCACTCCGGGTGATTGTAGCATCCAATCTAAAGGTATTCCTGAATCCGGCCTCTCTCTGTCTTTTGTTTGGCCCCACTGCTCCGCAGGTTCTTATTGAGCTGCTCCCATTTGACGGTGACTTAATGCTTCTAGAATCAACACGGGCGGAAGGGAGGGGGCTTCTGTACAGATGTAAAGTATTTTAATGATATGGACTTTCAGGGAGTGTATTTTTAGCTCTGCCGCTTTGACTCGCTTTAGCTGTAGAGTTGTCAGAGTCACTCAGCGCTTCACCTCCACCACCTGACATCTTTTTGGTGCTCCGCTCATTTTCTGATGGTCGTGCAGTGATTCTTTTTTTTTTTTAATGCTTAATTGTTTTTGACTGTAGTCTAAATGAAAGTCATATATGTAACATGTCAGTGTACATGTGACAGAAACTCTGAACCTTAGACAAAAAGTTGTCTTTGGCCATTTCATCTTCATCAATTACCTTATTTGAGATGTTTGAGGAGCAAATTTTACCAACGAATCTATATGCAAATTACATTTCTATCGCGCCCACATTTCACTCGTTATGCTTTTTGCAGAAACAATAAAACCTCTCTTAAAAAGCATCACCACGAACCGAAGCGCCTTACTGACTGGTTGCAGACAGAAAATGACTTCTTTAGTGGAAATCAAATGAGCTTCCAGGAGGATGGAGCGCGGACACGAGGCAGCGGCTGCAGGCAGAGAAACACGCGTTCACCCTTCACCAGCATCGGTCAGGAAACCCGACGGAACCCTTCACACACTGGCCCAAGCAGGGTTTGAGGGTGCTGGTCTGTTCTCACAACACAAACGGGGCTTTTCTGAAAGGCACCAGCGCGCTGACGGGGGAAATTTATCTCTGCTGCAGCTTCCATGTGAGGAATTCAGGTCACAAACTCGGCTGCATCCAGATGCAATAAAACACTGGTCCTGACAGCTTGTGTTAATTTAATGAAACCAGGATGCTGCAGCGGAAGAAGGAGTTTAAAGTAAGGTAGGAAGAATTGAGACGTCAGAATGACAGAAAGGGGCTCTGGGGTCATCTGTTCGTGAGCACAAAACCTCTGCAAAGACGTGACTGTACTGGACTAGTGTGTGTGTGTGTGTGTGTGTCACACAGAGAGAGAAGTGCAGCACCAAATGCAGCCTGGCAACAGATTGTAAGTTAAATTTGTTCTGGCTGCAACAGCTGGTGCTAAAACAGAGAACCTAAAGGAGAACCAAAAATGGCCGTCAAGTGATCGGTTTGTCGGCGGGAGGCTTTAGTGGGTCAGAACCTCCACCGATACTAAACTGGAACATTAGACACAGATGAACAGAACAGCAGCAGCTACAACTCTGTTCACACTCTGGGGTGTTTTAGAGTGTGTGTGTCTGTGTGTGTGGGGGGGGGGGGTCAGTGGGGGTTATTTTTGTCCACCGTGGGCTCTGATGCACGTCTTACATGCGCTAAAGCGGGACCGCTCTCAGAGCCGCAACACAAAACAGGAGGAACGCTGAATCCCGACCATGGATCTGAGCAGGGAAAAGGCCACCAACCACAGTTTCCAGGCGGAGCTCAGCTGGGAGAGGCTCCCCAGGGTGACGGCGGCGCTGAGAGCCGCAGCCAGACGCTTCCTGGGGCTCTTGAACGCAGCCCTGGTGCTGGCCTCCGACCTGCTGGCCCGGCTGTTCGGAAGCGGCCCAGTCAGGAGACATTTCCACCTGCTGCTGTCCTCCCTGGTCCTCCTCGGTCCCGCGCTGAGCTTCTGGGTGTCCAAGTACAGCATCTTTGCCAACAGCCACAACTACCTGTACAGGTGAGGAAGAAATAGTTCACCTGAAAGCTAAAGGCATCAAGGTCATATAACCGCTTTAGTATCAGTACAGACGATCAGTTTACACATAAATGAGGGCCTGGTTTGCGTTTTCTCTTTCATGTCCTCCGTTCCGCTCAAAGTCAGTTAATATGAAATGAAAGGGGGGTGGCGGAGGGCTAGCGCGGTACTAGAGTGGTTTCATGTCTGAGTGCTTCCTCCTACCTGCCCCCGGCCGTCTTTCAGGAAGTTCCTGGGCTCCACCTGGGGTTGGACGTGCACCCTCACTGGTTCCTTCGTCCTCCTCCTCTCCATCTCGGCCCGCCGCTCAGCCTCCACCTCCCTCAAACACCTCTCCCGTTTGGTGGTGCTGGGGCTCCTGTGGGGGGGGTGTCGGTGTCTCCTCACGCTTTTGGAGGACGCGGCGGGAGCGTGCTACGAACCCCTCTCCTCCGGCCCGGAGAGCGAAGGCCTCGCGTCCCCGCTTCAGCCGCTGCTGCTCCTGCACGAGGACCAGAGCAAGGCTTCCTGCCTCAAGGCCGGTCTGCTGTGGAGGGGCTACCAGGTGTCTCAGGAAGTCCTGGTCCTCTGCCTTTGCTGCCTGGCGCTGGTGGAGGAGGTTTCTGTCTTCAGGTTTCACCTGGACCAAGCAGCGTCTCTGCACAGGCCCCCCATCGGGCCGCTACGCTGCCTCTTCCTCCTGTGCGTCCTCCTGCTGGGCCTTTGGGTGTTCCTGCTGCTGTGTTTGCTGGCCCACTTCCCCCAGTTCCCCTCCCAGCAGCTGGGGGGCGCTGTGGGCTACCTGGGGTGGAGGGGGCTCTATCAGGGCTGGTTTAGGCTCCCACCGAGCTGGATGTGTCCTGGCCTGCCAGGAGAGGGACTTCTCCCCCCAGCAGACAAGCAGCCCCAGTAGGACACAAACCGGGACACTTTGGGAGGCAGGGGACACTCGGCTTACGCACCATTTATTTCTCAAAACGCGGTTTCTACTCAAGGTCACGCCAGAGCAACAAACCAGCTTCTGTTTTCATTTTTAGTTTGCCAATGTTGAAGAAAAACAAGGAAGAAGTCATTACAAGCATCGGGTTGCTTTTGTGTGTAACCCGACAACGTCAGAGTATACCGGTTGTTTCCTGCCGCCGGCTCAGTAGATCAGAGCTTTGCCGTCTCCTCTGGGCTTCTTGATCTTGTCGTAGTTCTTGGTAATGATGTCAAACAGCACCGCCTGGACAGAGACACAGGAGGACACACGCTCGTTCACCAGAGGACGGAGGCAGGAGACGTTCATCGCTCCAACCGCCTCCTCGGTTCCATTCAGTCACACACTTTGCTGCTCAGACGGGTGCAGAACACTGCTGGCGGTCCTCACAGCACTTGGTAATCCTGATTTTAGAGTGTGACCAGCCGACTGAGAGCACAAGGCGCTACGAAGCCAACCACACGACTCACATATGTGCTGCAGATGTCCAGGACCATGAGGCGGAGCTCGTAGTACTGGTACTGGTCCAGCTCGTGAACCAGCTGTCTGTAGTCTCCCTGTCGCAGAACACACACACACACACGTCAACGTCACATCAAAGAAGCTTCTCGGAACGTCTGACGGAAAAAATCAGAGACTTACCACATGGGGCTGTTTGGCAGCTTTGGCTACAGCGTCGCCCCTCTCGTTGTAGTATCTAGCAAAGAGGAGGAGGAGAAGAAGAGAGAGAGAAGCTGTCCATATTTCCATATTTCTGGAGCAAGGACGTGAGGAGGGACCGTTTAGTCAGGCGGACTCCTACTTTGAAATCTGGGTTTGGAAGGCTTCGATCTTGGTGCGCGTGTTGGTCAGGAGTTCAAACACTTTTTCCTGACGGACGCAGAAACACACAGACGTGACACAAATGCTCAAACACGCAACAGAGGCCGGCGTGTCCAGCTGGGACCCACCTGCACGGCCACCCCGAAGTTGTTACCGTCTTCAATTTTAGGGATCTGGAGTTGCACCCACATGGACACCTGAGAGAAAAACCCCCAAAACCCCCTGAAATCACCCGTGGGAGACGTGTCAGAGGGCGTCACCGTGCTGGGGGCAGCATCTGACCAGGTTCAGCTTCTCCTTCAGCGTCTGGATCTCAGGCTTGACCACCCGCAGCAGCTCCTCCACCTTCTGGTTGCTGGAGATGGGCCCACAGGGGGGTCCTGGAGGACGGAGCGTCCCCAAACGTCTGTTAAACAGCAGCTGCTCCCCGGGGCCAGGAGGCTTTTGTGGACATCTAGTGTGGCTCACTGCTCCACCTACCTGAGTCTTCCTCTTCTTTCTTGCCGTCTTTATCGCCGTCTTTCTTCTTCCCCTCTTTCTGAAAGGCAAAGACTTTTTACCATCAAATAGTTTCGTCTGTCCTCCTCTCCACCTCCCCCCGCCTGCACCATCGTTCCTTCGTTCCCAGGAGCTGAATATCATTTTCACAGCAAAGGCAGCCTGCAGCTGTATGTAGTTTAACGCTGCCAGGGCCAGGCTGGGAGCTGTTGCCATGGTAACTCCTGATTTTTGAAAGGCTAAATATAAAACTGGATCCAGCTGAGCGGCTGGATGCGGCTCTCGACGTGACGTGTGTTTTCAGGAATCCTGAAGGAACAACGAGCCTCCAGCAGGTGGTGGAGCTTTAGAAAGGCAGTGAAGGCATCCAACCTCCTCCTTCTTCTTGCGCTTTGCCTCCTCTTTCACGGGGTCCGGGATGGGGATGTCCAGCGGAGCCCTCAGCGACGCCACGTCCTTGCAGCTGAAGGAGGTCTGGCAGAGACGGACAGAACGGTCGCATCAGGTCACCTCCGAAACGAGATCCCAGCACATCTGGACCACCTTCAAGAGCGTCTGCAGCTCCTCCATCTTCTGAGGGAAGAACCTGGAAACCAGCTGTTCCGCCTGTTTGGAGACAAGCACAGGCTCACGACCACGACCGCTACGGAGGTCTGAGCGATGGAGACGTTGTAGCCACGACACAAATTACCTCCTTGGTGAGCGTGAGACAAAAGGTGTCCACCTGCAAAGACCAGGTGAGACGTGAGATCACAGCCGACTCGTTTCATCCACACGCTTCATGACTGTTCTTGTTCTTCTGACGACGGATGCAACAAAGTAACACGTGCTCAACCTGGGAGCCAAACTCCTTCCCAGCATTCTTTAACTATGAATCCCTAATTAGGCAAATACCAATAAACCAGGTTACTGAACTGTTCAATTTGAAAAGCTGATGAAACTGAAACCGTCTCTTATTTTCTTTCAAATCTCAAAATGGAGTTGACTTTTTTAAAATGACCGCTGACTCTTGAAAAGTAACTTGTAACGTAACGGGGGGAAATACGTGTACTTTTGACAGTTTGGTGTAGTTTTATCCTCCCAGCAAACAGGCCTTCCAATCCAGAATGAAGCCAGTGAACGACAGGCGTGGTGGGCTGAGAAGGTCCGACTTTGGCGGACTTTTATCCGGACTCACCTGCTTCTTGGACTCCTCAGAGACGCCGAGTGCCGCCATGTTGTCCCAGAACGCCTCAAACTAAAGCTGGACAGGCTTTTCTGCTCCGCGATGTGCTCTCAATCAAGGTTTTAACGCCCGATTCAGACCGGGACACTCGCAGTTACTCAGCGCAAAGAGCGAAAATGAAACTAAGGCTCTTTGCTCGAGCCTTTCCGCACTTTCCCATTGAAAGTTCGCCGCGGTGCATTGTGGGACTTGTAGTGTTCCGAGCGTTTCCTTCGCGTTTTGGCTAAAAGATGATTAGTTCGGTTATAAAGCCCATCTGTCCTGTTTAACGTGGGTCTGTGTTGTACCTGTGCAGACCGGGTGACTGGTTTGTATTTCTTTTCACGTGTTCGTGTGTTTCTGATGTGGGACAAGTTTCCCTTCGGTGACAATAAAGTTAAATCTAATCTAATCCGAGTTTTGTGGATTTTTTTCCTATTTGGTTGTGGTTTATATTTCAGTGTGCAGAATTCTAACCCGTTTTCCGGAGAGAAACCTGAAATCAAAGAAAGGAATTGGTCGCAAAGACTGTTCGGGTCGCGTCCGCTAGGTGGCGCTGGTGACCCGGTACGCGTGTGTTTGCGTGCGTGCGTGAGAACACGTTTGCTTCAGTGTTACACAATAAACCAGGACCAGGAACCAATCCAGGAAGGACAGGTCTGGGGCCAGTGTGTTCCGCTGCTGAGTCCGTTGCTACTGTCACATGACCTGTTTGATCAGGACCTGCAGGCAGAGGCGGGACCGGCCCCGGGGGGGTCAGAGCCTGGGACCAACGCAGGATCCGGGACAGAAAAGAGGCCAGAGCCAGTGGGGTACCCACCCCCCGGGGCCGTGCTGGGGTGGGCCCAGTCAGCCCTGGTGCAGCCTCAGGTGGAACCACGGCCGGCGCCCGCTCACGGCGCCGCTCAGCGTCCTGATGCGACCGTCACAAACCCGCAGCCCTGTGGAGAAATAGTCCGCGTGGCTGTCACCAGGTTCCTGACCGAAGGGCCAAAGTGCTCCGGGGCCTCCTTCAGCAGCCATTCTGCCGATTGGACCCAGGAACCCTGCAGATAACCAGCGTAAACAAAGGAGTCGGGATCACACGGGCCCTCGGGACCGGCTCAGGCCTCAGTCACATGACCCAGATGTTCCGGTGGGTCATCAAAGGTCACAACGCTCGGGGCCAGAAGAGCATCCTCACGCCTTCCTGTGTTTCTGGAGCCCTTTCCCTTATTATCAGGTGCTGTGTGGCCCAGCTGACAGGCTGTTTCAGCTGCAGCAGTCATCCAACATGAGATTAAAAGGTTAAATGATCAGCTTGAAGACCCGCTCTCGTGTCCGGGTGGGTTTGTGCGCCCCAGCGCCCCCTACCGCCCGCCAGCCGAAACGACCCAGTGGAAATTCCACGTTTCTGAAACTTGAAACCTTTCACGGGGGCTCCGCCACGCATCTGTGGCAGGCCTTTGTTCACGCCCCACATCTGCAAGCGTTTAAGACCATTGGTTTGCGTCCCCTCTTCCCTCCTTCTTCCGGGTGAGCGGCGCGCTCGCTGCCCGGTGTCCGCCTTTGTGCCTCCGTCCTCGGCCGCAAACGTGGGAGAACTAGAGGGTTGAGAAGGTTGTGGAAGCATCGTGGATCCCTGGGTGTTGAAGACCTCCCCCCTCCGGCTCCAGGCTTGTTTACGCCCCAGCGGGCACTTATCTGTGCACGTCCAGGTGCTTTTGCGCGGACGCGCGCTCGGAGCAAAGTGCAAGGGCGCAGGGCGCAGATATCAGCTGGAATTCTGCCTCCTCTTCTTCATCTCAGCTCGACAGCGAACTCAAATGTGCCAGTTTTCGCTTTAGTGCCACCAGCTGCTTCTGTCCACAGCAAAGATGTCGTGCATGTTGTTTGGAGCCATAAGAAGGTGCGTAAAAGTCGCTCGTAAAAGTTTACGCTTTAAAGCGTTTGTTTTTAACACCGTTCTTACAAATTCACCTTTAAAGTTACTTTGGTAGAGTTTATTTGAGTAAATCATTATAATAATAATGTTCTAACAGTATAATAATGATTATAATTTCCTAATAAAGTGTCGTACCAGTTTCTTTGACTGAACCACCTTTTTCAGGCAGAACAGCCGCGCTGGACGGTGATTCCCGAGTATTTTCCTCCTTTATTTTAGGAAAACTCCTTATTTTGAGGTGTTATTCCTGGTCGGCTTCTTTTGCAGGTGTGTTGTTGTGAGTGTTGGAACAATGTGGACTTGCAGTCTGGAGGAGGTTTGCTTTCATCTGCGCTGGTCGTGGACAAACACACACACTCACACACACACACACACACACACACACACACACACACACACACACACACACACCTGTGGGACGTGAACTTGGGGACAGTCCTCTCAAACTTGACCAGCGCCTGCCCTCTGCCTGTCTTTTTGAGCGTCTGTCCCTGAGAGAACCTCCATTAGCGACAGGACGGTGGTGTGTGTGTGTGTGTGTGTGTGTGTGAACTCTGCCCTGTGGGGGTGTTTGCTGATCCATACGATCAGGATGGAAGGCGTTTCTGGGTGTGGTGTGTCCTGATTGGCCGGCTGGATCCGTCCCCCCCCCCCCGTCCCCCAGGCTCCTCTCTGGTGAACTCCTCCACCAGGAGCTTCAAAAGCAAACGCTTTCATTCCCAGATTCGACCAAACCAGACGCTGGCGGGAGCTGGTGCTCACCCAGAACGGGGATGGGGGGGTTGTGGAGGTAAAGACCGAAGCAGCTTGGACACGCGGGGGTCGCAGACCTCCGCTGACTCTGCTTCCACTGATTAAAAACAGAACTGAGACGGAGCCATAAGATAAATGAGCTCACACACATCTAAACTCCCTGTGACAGCATCGGTGGCTCCCAGGGGCCATTTTTTGGCTGGTTTGAAGCGAAAGACAACGCTTTGATACAGAAACCAGCGTGTAGCCAGTAAAAGCCGACCAGAAGACAAAGTGCCGGCTGTTTTCTCAGACTTTCTGGATCGTTATCGAAGCTTCCTGCCTCCTTTGGGATCAGTTTTGGGCCTCGGGACTGGAGTAGAAAGTCGTAGCAAAGGTCACTCAGGTCCACAGTGTGACGGGCTTGACTCACCCCTGAACCGGGGCATGAACACACACTGCGGTTCAGTCAGAGAGCGCGTGTGTGTTTGATTGTCTGGTTATCTCCGTCAGACTCAGACTATCTGCTCTCCCATCTGCCCCTCAGTGTTTCCACATTAATGTTTAAACTCCACGTTCGCCTGTTGGGGGAGTTTGGACTCTCAGTCTTTGAGCGCTTCTGCCTGTTGAAGGCACAGAAAGAGCCGCGCACGTGTCCCGTCTGCAGGCCCGGTCTTGTCCAGGACGGTGTTGCCACACTTTTCCTGTTGTGTGTGTGTAACACAGAACCGGATTCGGATGGGCCGTCGGCAGATTGTGGTTCTGTCCTTCATCTGCTGGAAGGTTGTTTAAAGGAAGCATCAAGTTCCCTGACTTTAGTCCTAAACAGGAGGGAAATCACACACACACACAGCACACACACACACACACACACACACACACACACACACACACACACACACACACAGAGTTGTACTTTCATCTTTGTGTGGACATTCATTGACATCATCCAGCCAGCTGGCCTTCAGCCTGAGCTGGGCCAAAACGCTCAGCGTGCTGCTAACAAGCACTAGTGCAGCTCCTGCGGCTCCTGCGGCTCTCTGCACGTCTCCGTCTAGGTTATCACCCACCTGCCCAACCTTGGGGCCGGTCTCTGTCACTTGGAGCTAGCGTTTTTCAGGTATTTCAGGTTCAGGTTTTTCAGGTATTTGGCTCAGCCTGGCGGGCAGCGGAAGCAGGCTGTTGAACGTGCACACACACCGGCGTGCATGCAGACATCCTCCCTGTGGCCTTTGCTGTCCTCGCTCCTAACCCTAACCCTGACCCGGCTCAGTGGAACCGCTCTCTTCTCCTCCAGACATGGCAGCCTGGAGGCCGGCCTGGGCCTCCGCTCCTTGACCTCCGTCTCCTCGCTGCCGTCGGCGGTGGCCGACTTTGTGAAGGGAGCGGTGGAAGAATGTAAGCCGTCCAACGTGCACGTGGTGACGGGCACAGCGGAGGAAACAGCCAACATCCTGGCAGGGCTGGAGATGGAAGGGATGGTCAAGAGGCTTCCCAAATACCAGAACTGGTAGGAGCCCGTCCGGGCCGCCGCCGCTCCTCCTCCCTCAGCCGTCCTTGCTGACTGCTGCCTCGCTCCTAGCTGGCTGGCGCGCACAGACCCCAAGGATGTGGCCCGGGTGGAGAGCAAAACTGTGATCGTGAGCAGGAAGCAGAGAGACACCGTCCCCATCCCCGCCGCGGGCGTGAAGAGCCAGCTGGGCAGCTGGATGAGCGAGACCGACTGGCAGAGGGCCAGACTGGAGCGCTTCCCGGGCTGCATGGCAGGTAGAGCGTGTCTGTGCACGGAGGCACGTGCGCGAACTCTGACGCCGTTGACGTCTCTGCAGGTCGGACCATGTACGTGATTCCCTTCAGCATGGGCCCCGTGGGCTCCACCCTGTCCAAATACGGCGTCCAGGTGCCTGCTGCTTTGGTTAGCGCTGAAGCTAACGCTAGCCGTGGCTGACCCTGCTCTGCTGTGCTTCCAGGTGACGGACTCGCCCTACGTGGTGGCCAGTATGGGCATCATGACGCGCATGGGCACGCCAGTGCTGGACAAACTGGCTGAAGGTGTGGACTTTGTCCGCTGCCAGCACTCCCTGGGACGACCTCTGCCGCTCAGAGGTAGACGTTGACCAGACACGCTCTCCTCACGCCCGTCAGCCGGGGCTCCTTCCATCCGCTGCTAAACCGAGCCTCCGGCTCCTTCTCCAGCTCCTCTGGTCAACTCGTGGCCGTGCAACCCAGACAAGGTGCTGATATCCCACCTCCCGGACACCAGGCAGATCCTGTCCTTCGGCAGCGGCTACGGAGGGAACTCTCTGCTGGGGAAGAAGTGCTTCGCCCTCCGCATCGCCTCCCGCATCGCTAAAGACGAGGGCTGGCTGGCCGAACACATGCTGGTGAGCGGGTCCGGAAAGCATGCCCTCCCAGGTGATTGCAGGTTTCTCAGTCTGGAATCTGCCCTCCTCAGATCCTGGGGATCACCAACCCTCAGGGAGTGAAGCGCTACGTGGCGGCGGCCTTCCCCAGCGCCTGCGGCAAAACCAACCTGGCCATGATGAAGCCGGCTCTGCCAGGCTGGAAGGTTGAATGTGTGGGCGACGACATCGCCTGGATGAAGTTTGACCACCAAGGTAGGAGGCAGAAAACGGGTGGGCGGATGGAGGGGTGGAGGGTAGGAGGACAGATAGGACTCCCTCGTCCCCACAGGGAAGCTGCGAGCCATCAACCCAGAGAACGGCTTCTTCGGCGTGGCCCCCGGCACCTCTGACAAGACCAACCCCTACGCCATGGCCACCATCGCCAAAAACACCGTCTTCACCAATGTGGGCGAGACCAGTGACGGGGGAGTGTGGTGGGAGGGTCTGGACCCTCCGGCCGCTGGAGTCACCCTGACCGACTGGCATGGCAACACCTGGAAGCCAGGTCAGCAGCGGACCTGCCTCAGGTTCGCATCGACGCCATAAACCGACGTTTTGGGGTTTTTTTCCGTCTTTTAGGAAGTTCCAGTCCATGCGCTCATCCCAACTCCCGCTTCTGTGCGCCCGCCGGGCAGTGTCCTATCATAGACCCTCTGTGGGAGAGCGAGGAAGGCGTTCCCATCGACGCCATCGTCTTCGGCGGCAGGAGGCCGGAAGGTTAGCGGACAGTAGTAACGAGCTAAGACGTGCGCGTTGCTGACCGACTGGTGATGTCACAGGCGTCCCGCTGGTCTACGAATCCTTTAACTGGAAACACGGCGTCTTTGTTGGGGCCGCCATGAGGTCCGAGGCCACAGCAGCTGCTGAGCATAAAGGTACGACCTGGTTAGCCGCGTCCCGGAGCTAGCAAACATTCACCCGACGCCTTTCTGCAGGCAAGGTTCTCATGCACGACCCCTTCGCCATGCGACCCTTCTTCGGGTACAACTTCGGGGACTACCTGGCTCACTGGCTGAGCATGGAGAGCCGCAGGGGCCCCACGCAGCTGCCCAAGATCTTCCACGTCAACTGGTTCCGGAAGGACCCGGCCAGCGGCGCCTTCCTCTGGCCGGGATTTGGCGAGAACGCGCGCGTCCTGGAGTGGATCTTCAAGCGCTGCGGCCGAGAGAGGGAGGACGAGGCGGCCGAGAAGAGCATCATCGGCTGGCTGCCGCAGCGCGGCGCCATCGACACCTCGGGCCTGAGCGGCGGCGTGGACATGGACGCCCTCTTCCACGTGCCCGAGGCCTTCTGGCAGAAGGAGGCGAAGGAGCTGCGCGCGTACTTCAGCCAGCAGGTGGGAGCCGACCTGCCGCCTCAGGTGGAGGCCGAGCTGAAGGCGCTGGAGGACAGGCTGCACCACTGAAGGGGCGCCGCCGTCGCAGCAGCAGCAAGACTCAGGATTCAAACCACCAGGGTGCAATTAGTCGCTGCCTGTGTTTACCTGCCCAGAGAATCCCGTTCTTAGCTCTAAACATCCCTCAAACATTCCACGACGGTTAAAAACAAAGTTCTACGACGTCCGGCTGCTAAGTTACAAGATTCATGGCAGCTGCCAACAAAACCTCAGACTGTCGGTTCTCTGAGCACGAAAACACAGCCAGCCTCGCTCGTCCTTCTCTTTTATCAAGGGAAGATTGTTTCTACGAAGTACAAAATTAGATAGGAAGTTTCGGAAGAAGAAAAGCTAATCATCTACAGGGAAAACCTACTTGGACATTGAACGCTATTTTAGTGAGACTGGGAGGCTGATGAAGAAGAAGGTGCAGCTGTGGAGCTGCTGAAGGACCATCGGCGTGGCGGACCAGGGTCTCCGAGACCCCGCAGGTTCACGCGCTGAAGCCCAGAGAGCTTCTCTGTCTTTTGCACTCAGGCAGCAAACGTTAGCGCCAACTCTTGGCTAGTTCACCCGGGGCTACGCTCCACACCTCATCCTCCACCTTCGTGATCTGATTGTTTGATTTCAGGGGACGTTTACGCATCATGTGAAATAACAGACCAACAATGCAACTGAGATTAGCAGATGAATGTTGTGTGTGCAGCACCAGCATTTTTATTACAGTGCAATCATTAAATATTCACACTCATCAGTGAACCTGTCTTCCTCCCCTCACTGACAGACGCACAAACACGCTCGTGCTCCTGAGCGCTGAGGAGGCGACGCCATCCACCTGATTATCAGCTTAGGCAGGTTGGGAGGTGCAGGCGGAGCTGCTCCATCATTCTTTCAAAGCCTTCAGATGACGTTTGCTCCTTCTGGATGCAAACAGGCAGAAACTGGCTGAGCTCCACTGACCTACTGGGCCACACACACACACACACACGCGCACACACACTCACAGCCACTGAAAACTGAAACTTGACGAGTGTCAGGAAAGAGAAAAAGACCTGGAAAGGATAGGAAATCTTCTCACAACGACTGAAACGATGGTTGGGATGCGCAGCCACATGTGGCGACATGAGCTCAGAGCATTCCAGCGCCCGCAGGGCCTCCGGCTCCAGCAGCCAACCGCAGCGCTGGAATTAGGAGCAGCAGCCAAAGACTGCTGCGAAACACTGACAAGCTCTGGCTCAAACCGCAGCAAGGACATTTGGAATCATCAATAAACGCATCGAACGTGGATCTGAGCTTGACGTCCCAGGTCAGTGGTTGGGGTCGCGGTACACGTGCGACGGCTCACACACTGACCAGGCTTGTTCAGTGAAGTGTAAAAGGACGGTGAAGCAGCCAGTAAACCATCAAAGCTCCAAACAGACGCGTTCCGCCTGAAACAGCCAGTCAGCAGCAGCGGCCGCTAGAGGGCGACACACAGAAGAAACATTTGCATTAATGACCTGTACTTGAAACAGCTGAGGGTAGAAGTACTACTAATGTTTGGCTTTCCAGTCCCCTCCAGAACCCAGGACAATATTTAATTATCTGTTTCTGGGCCCAAAATCAAGAATTCCTGAAATGTCATTCAAATCTGGTCTCACAGCTTTTAAAGGTATTTTGTTTAAACACAGAAGGATAAACGCCGACTGTCACAAAACCCGCTGGGTTGAGGTCATCATTTCAGGCTGGAACGCTGTAGGAAATAATTCAAAAATACTAATTCCTCTTTGCTCCTGGAGTCTATTCAGCAGCTCTGAAAGCGTTCTTCTTCTTTTGAATCATTACTTTGACATCTACACAAAAGCTCTGTGCACACACACAGGCGCACACACACATGCACACACAGACAATAGCCCGCCTGTCTGGTGCTACGGGGCTGCAACGCTGCAGCTCCTGCAGAGAAAACGCTCCTTTTCCCAGGTGAAAGCTGATTCTGGGGCCCTCGTCAGCTGTACTCAGAACTAACATCCTACTCGCACCGCTTCTGTTTTGCACACACCGGCTCCATTTGAGCGATAAAACCCCCTCGCTGGCTGTTGTGTAATTTGTGTTGTGAGTTTTGTGCAGGCTGACTTCACGACTCAAGCTTTTATCCCTCCGTCACGTCGCAGTCTATGTGCTGTCACGGTTGGAAAACAGAAACACCCATGTGAGAAATGTGAGGCTCCACCTGCGAGAAGCAGCAGTCGGCAAGCAGGCAGGCGTGCAGCTTTGTTTTTGTCTGCTGGGATGGGAAACACCCGCACGCGTGCACACACACCTCAGAAATATGAGGCCACATTCATTTATCAAACACGCCTAGGGATTTATTTCTGGGCCAGTTTTCAAACACCATAAAAAGCTTTTAGTTAAATATTTTTGCAAATAGGACAAAACAACTGATTTTTTTACACTCAAATCTTTTTCACAACTGATTTTCAATCCTCAACGTAAAGAAAACAGAAAAAAGTTCAGGTCGCTGTATCGGCTCTGCACGTTTCACCAGGCTCGTGTGTCCTAAACGCAGGAGTAGAGCAGGAAAACGGGAACGTTAACGACCAAACAGACGTATCGAACATCAGCAATCATCTCGTGCAAATTCCCCAACTCAGGATGAAGCCGGTTTTTGACTATCTGCTATTTACAGCGAGGAAACCAAGCAGGTAAACGTCCCTAAACGTCCCGATTCATCCGGCGTCTCCTTGGTTACACCCGCTCCAGAGGCCCGTCCCTCCCTAACGGCGGTTCCAACCACGGTCCATCGAGGAGAGCAGCACTAACGCTCCCTTTCATCAGAGTTCTGTCTCTTTTTCTTCTTCACCTGTTTCTAAATAGTATTCATCGTCGGTGGTCGTCTCAGAACTGCTGTCCGAGGACTCGTCGAAGGTGCCGAGGCTGGATTTGTGTCCCCTGGAGGGTAAATGTCCCCTGCAGAGGCCGTCCCACTGCTGCGGTGATTCCGGCTTGGATGGACTGGGCGGTTTGGACATGCACCGAGGCGACGGAGGGGGCGTGGGCGGAGGCGTTGGAGGACCCTCTGCATCCCAGGGGAAGCGGGACCCCCCGAGGTCGGGGTCCACCAGGGGGACCGGACGAGCCGTCAAAGCACCTCCAGGTGACGGAGGAGAGACTCCGGACGTCCAGCTGGACAAACATCTGGTCAGCGAGCGAGGAAGGGATCTGGACCGGACTTTGGTCGAGTCCTTAGAACAGTACATCTGAAAGCCCTTCCTCATGCCCCAGGTGGACCCCATGGCCCAGAGTGGACCATCACACTCCAGGTCCAGGTCCAGGTCCTGGTGGGTGCCGGCATACGTCAACGCAGACTCACAAAGGCTGCCCACACTCATGACTCTGGACCCCGTGGAAATGCGTCCGTGTCTCGAGGGTCGGCAGGACAGGACTGAACTCACGGAGAACGACCTGCCCGGCTCAATCCCGTACTTCAGGTCAGCGCAGGACGACGCCCAGTACTCGTTTTCTGGGGAGAGACTCAGACTCGGAGGCCCCGTGGATGCCCGACTTCTCCGTGAAGCCGTGAGGCTGAATCCCTCTCCGGGCTCACACGGGGAGCCGGGCTCTCTGCGCCGGGCTGGTTTGGGACTGTAGAAGACGTCGTCCGTCACGTCCGGCGATGGAATCGAGGAGACTGGAGAAAGAGATGAAAATGGGGAAAATGGACTTCTGGGGCTGGGCGTGGATTTCCCGGTCTGGGTGGGATAAGCGGCGGGGGATGCGGGTCCTCTCCCCGGACTGGGATCTCTGCAGGACAGGAACTGGTTTGATGTTGGACTGTGCGACTGGTGGACACACATTTGCTCCACACAGGCGCTTCCCTTGCTGCCACCGTTGGCGGCAGGCGGAGCGAGCGTGCACCGGAATGGTGCGCATGCGTCCCTGGCCTCCGCCTCCTTTCCCTTTATTGGCAGCTCCTTGTCCTCCTCCTGCATCGCTGCACTTTTGGGACCGTCAGCAGAGCCGACGGTGACCCCGCTCAGGTCGGCCGACCCGTTAACAGAAGGCGTCTGCGAGGTCCGTCTCCACTTCCAGGGGAACGACAGATCCTCCTCCGACCGCCTGGTGCTGAAGGTTTTTTTAAGTTTGTTGACCATTTGGTCCATTTTGGTGTTCGCCCGGCTGGACCTGTCTGAATCGGACCTGGACACACTGGAGTTTGGACTACTCGTGCTCCTCTTCAGCGCAAACCTGCTCTTCTTCTGGGTTTGCTCCTGGCTGCTCTCCATTGAAAAATAGCGACTTTTTCCCAGTAAAGCTTCTCTGGATCCTCTCTTTGAGTTCTCCTCTTCAGGATTCTGGTCTTCCGGTGGCGGACTCAGCTGCGTTTCTGCAGAAAGTGGAGCATTTTCCGGACGCCCCGCAGGTTTCGGCGTGATCTTTGGAGCTGGATCTGCTTCAGCTCCGGTGCTGCAAACCAGCGTCTGAGTCCTGGAGGCTGACGGGGAACCGTGGTGACGCTGTGGCCCAACCTGACCTTGGTACTCATTTCTGTAGTGAAGACTGTCGTCCAGATCCACCACGCTAGCTCTGGTCTGGAAAGGCAGAGGCAGCAGCTGTAGCGGGCCGACGGGCGATTGGACGGCTTTCGGGGCAGGCGGAGCCGAGGTCGGCTCAGCCTGCGGGGACAGGCGTCGGTAGCTCGGCTGGGAGGCTGCTGGGTGCAGGACGGACCGAGGGGACACGGCCTGAGCGTCTCTCTGCGCCGTCCTGTTTGACATCAGCGCGGTGTACGGTGGAGAACTGTAGCGAAGCTTGTAGCCGCTCGACAGCTCAGGAGGCAGGGCGAGAGAACCGGAGCGAGGGGAGCTGCGCCGCGCCCGACTCTAAGGACAAGGTCCTCTCGTGCCTGCTCGTTGTTGGGGTTTGTCTCCCCTGGTTGGACACCACGCAGTCACTGGGAGTTTGTTCTGATGTGTCCCTCAGTCGAGACGCTAACTCAGCAGAATCAGACGACAAGGAGCGATACTTCCCCTCTTTTCCCAACAGGATGCTGGAGATTTTCGGCGCTTGGGAACAAAAAGGGGAGGTCTGATGGCTGGGTCTTAGTAAGCCGAAGATGCTGGGAGCTCTGACGCTCACCGAGGGTCTGGAGGGAGGAGAGTCTGCCGGGAGCTCAGCTTTGTCAGCTCGGAGTTTCTGAGATTTTGCACGTCCACGGAGTCCTCCCACGTTACCCGTCTCACCTTCTTTCCCTCCGCTGGAGGGTTTCTGCTGTCCCTTTCTTGGCTGCTGGACAAGCTTCTTCCTTCGTTTGGGCCGGATGAGTCGGCATAGCTGGGGCTGGTCGTGACGGGCGTTGGCCGGCGGGGTTAACAGAGCGGATGGAGGAGCAGGGGAAGGCGGAGACGCGCCGCAGACAGTGGTGGGTGCAGAACGGCTGCCCGAGGCGGGCGGGGACGTGGAGAGAGCCGCGGTCACGTGACTGCAGTTTGTTTTGTGGTAAACACCGTCTGTGGGAATCAGAGCCGACACCGGTTTGGGGTGAAAGGGGACGGAGGCATAGCTCCTCTCAAAGCCTAGAGGCGAGATGCTGATGGTTCTGGTCCTCCTGAGTGTTGGAGCAAAAGCGTGAAGGTTGTTGTGCGGTGGAACCGCGTTGGCCGTGAAGGATGAGGGAGCGTCTGGCGTTAGGTGGAGGCCTGAGGAAGGGTTGGGGGTTTCTCTCTGGTGAGAAGGTGTGTTAGCGCCTAGATGATTACTGTACCTCTCAGGTTCAGAGCTGGTGGGCTTCAGCGAAGCTTGAACCTCAGTTAGACTTGCTGCCAACAGACCTTTATTGGTATAACTCTTGGTGACGTCTACACTTGTTTGTTCCGCTGCTCTGCTCCTTTTTGAACCGGGCGAAGAACCCGGCAGACTGTGAGACTTCAGTGGTTCTCTGGAGTTTAAACTGGAGTCGTGTTGCTGTTTGAAAGGCAGATCTGATTCATGATTTACCGTCTCATTGGTGTGTCTATCACACCTACTGACGTCGGCCCAACCTGGAGAGGCTGGAGCCAGCGGCCTGCTGTTCCCGACTGCGGCGCTGGAGCTGAGCGGACCACTGTCCTGAGTGACTTGTTTCCACCAGGAGGTGGACGTGAGGGTGGTCCTTCTGGGGACAGGCTGTGCTTTTGGAAGGGAGGAATGGTCGTATGGGACACGTCTGGAGGAGGAGTCTGCAGAGATTTTAGCTGGAGTCGGCTGAGGAGCGGCGGTCCCTTTGGTGGCGGACGAATCCGAAAGCAGTTGTGCCCTAAAAGGGGTCGTTTGGTGGGGATTAGAGGGTGTCGGAGACCGGACAGGCCCGTTCTCAACGGTCCTGAGGGCAGTGGGCAGACTATCGGGGTGTTTTGTTGCCTGTCCGTTACAGTCAAGTGTCCGCTGAGACAGGCGGGTTTTCTCAGACAGGCTGGGGGCCTCGGTGGCGTTCCTGGCGTTCCCATTGGATCTTCTTAAAGACAAAAGCAAACTGCTGCTGGTTGGTTTTAGGGTCAGAGATGGCACTCCTGGAGGACCAGTTTGGGGACTGGTTCTCTGTTCCTTTGGGTTGAGGGCAGATGAAGGGCTCCTGCTAGCTGCCTCCCGTTGGCCGATTTCCGCTGAGTTTACATCCAGAGAAGCTGTCTGAGCAGTTTTCCTCCTGGTCTCATAATCCACCTCTGTCGTACGTCCCACCATGTTTTGCCTGGTACTGGAAAATGGCACCCTTAACTGGCCCCGATGTCCATTTGTCAGCGACTTTTCCTGAGTCTCTTTGAAGGGTTCAAGTGCAGAGTCGGTCCCATCGTGGACTTCCAAACTGCCATTCTCCTCGGATCTTCTGAAGCGTCTCAATCGGCCGCTCCAGTGCGGAGCCAGAACCATCCCCACAGTGGAAGACAGCATGCTGGTGCCGGGAGCGGACCTGAAAACCCCCGTCTGGAGCTCAGCAGATGTTCGATCTTCAGGAGACGGAGTTCCAGTTCTCGGTTGTGGCCTGGACGGAATCATGCAGAGCTCCTGGCGCTCCGGCGGGCTGACGTCGCCGTTGCAAACGGATCCATTTCCATCCTTCTTCTCAGGAGGATCACTGGCATGTTCTCCAGGGGCGTTCACGGCTTCGGTATGTCCATTAACCTGGTTGGGGAAGACAAATGATATGGTATGATGACAGTAATTACGAGGCGATGCCTCTTAACGGATCATGAATTTTAAAAAGGTGTTTTATTTGTGTCACACAGAGAGCAAAGGGCCACCGGTCGGACTGGTGCACTGTGGGACCCAGATTTAGCTTCTGTTCCCATGCTCTCGCTATTTCAGAGATCCCAGCCTTGACAAACAGGTTATTTTCAAGACAAACTACTACACACGCGCACACGTGCACAGAGTCGACGCTAAGTGTTTTTGAGAGTGAAACACTTTCCTCTGTGAGTGTTTTCAAGAGTGAATTCCTACCTGACAGATGTGCTGCGTGTCAGCAGGAGCAGTTCTGGTTGGACTAAAGGGGAGACAGGCAGCCAGTTAGTGGATCAGAGTCAAACCCTGCACCCAAACGCAGGCGTCAGGCCGGCTGGTCAGTGCCGTGGTGGAGGGACTGGTGCACCGACTGTTCTCCCTCTGTGGTCTGAGCAGCAGGTTGCTGCCACACACGCCTGCAGCAGGAGGTGAACAACGCATGCGTCCTGCTGTCCGAGGCTCCAGCTGAGGCCTGCGCAGGTCCACCTTTACCAGCAGAAGACAAACGTGCACTAAAATGCGCTTGCCAGCAGCAGAAACCCCAACTTTCACCTCAAGGCGCGAGTGAACTCTGACGTCGCTCTTGGGCAGTAAACCTGCACAGCTCTTCCTGCTGACGGCCAGCACGCCCAGCGACCCCCCCTCCCTCCGCTCCAGTGTTTTCCTGTGAAACATCCCAGTTCCGCGTCTCAGGAATGTGGGCGAGCAGGACGGTCAGCGTTCCGCTCTGTCCCAGCCCTCGGCTCTCCTTCCCATCACAAACTGCACGGGCCACGTCTGGAGGTGAATCCCGCACAGGTGCATGCGAGATCACACCCCGAGCGCCTGACATGGCTGTAAAAGGTGCTGTGGGGGCGCTAAGCAGAGCGTCTAGGTGTGTGTTTGCTCCTGAAACAATAAAACCACTTTAGCTGGGAGCAACAGGACAGAGGTTAGCGTCCGAGGTTACTGATTGACTGATGTCGGAGGGTTGTGACTTGGGACAATCGTCCGTCCAGATACACCAGCTCCGCCCTTACGGACGCCTGCTGGCAGCCTCGTCAGCACTGTGAACTGTAAACGTCAGCACAAACACAGAGGACAACCGGCGGAGGTTGACATGGCGTCCCCAGGCAGACGGGGACATCAGCGGCCCTCTGAAGGCTCTTGGGCGGAGCCATCACACAAGCACTAGTGGTCCAGGGTGCACGTGAACCCATCAGTACACAGGAGAACGTCCCTGAGGGACCATAATGGAGCCCTCGGGGACGGTTCTCGGAGGCTGGGCCAGTGTGTCTGCCTACCTGCTCACACACGGACCGCTGAGGCTGTCCTCCGGGCCGAAGTCGCGGCTGAATCTGAAGAAGATGGAGGAGGTGAAGCGAGGCCTGGCAGGCTGGGTTAGGAGCTCCGCTGCTCTCAGACGATCTGCTGCCACAGATTCAGGGTGAGATCTCTGCTGCCTGAAGACTCTCAGCACAAACGCTCACCTGGACGCGCTTCTCCCAGGGTGACGCTGGCGGCACGCGCGTGTCCACCGGGGAGGGGACGGACGGGACGACGCTCCTGCAGGACATCTCCGTGGAGCCTTTGGTCATGGTGTGCTCTTAAAAGAAGACATCATGCTGGTTTACGGGGGGCTACGCTTGTGGAAGCCGGCTCGGTGTCTTTGTTTTGACTGGAAATGAAAGCTGAGGGACGGAAACCCTGAGACGCCTTCCTGGGTCTCCCAAACCCAGGCAGTAGGACACATCAACACACACAGGGTGTTTATGTCTGGGGCGCTAAAGCAACAGTGGGGAGCTTCCTGCCAGGATAACACACACACACACACAAAGCTGCTGCCTTTGGGTTTAGTTTTCAAATTTTAGTTTTGACAGATTTAACAAAACTGTATAAAACCCAACAACTCTAATCATCCATTTTACCAGGAAAATGTTTGTCTTCTGAATCATCAGCTTAATTTTATTGTTAAAGTTTAACTGAATGAAACTCGAGCAGCTGAGTTCTCCTCCTCTTCCTCCTCTTCCTCCTCCTCCCATCAGGTCGGCTGATAAGCCGTCGTTATGCAACAACTTGACTGTGCTGCTCCACACTTTCTCTTTCAACCAGATATCAGCCCCACGCAAAGGTGCACGCGCGCACACGCACGCACGCACACACACACACGCACGCACACACACACACACACACACACACACACACACAGCGGCCCTGTTTGATGCACCTGTGGCTGCTGGCTGATGCTGGGCAGGAGGGCGGAGACGTGCAGGTCAGACAGGCTGGATATGAGAATCTCACGCTTCTGTCCTTCCTTTGGCTAATGAGAGAACCCTGACCCTGAGCCTGAGCCTGAGCCTGACCCTGACCCTGACCCTGAGCCTGAGCCTGAGCCTGACGGCCCAGTAGTGGAAGAGTCCCGTTTCCAACAGGCCGCCTGGTCTCTTAGAGACTAAAACACTCACTTGTAAAGACTTTTGGGTGCAGATGTTCAATCTGAACATCCTCGGGTGAGAGAACGACTATTGAAGTTTAAATAGTTAAAATTGTAACCTTCCTAAACACGAAAGCAACAGAGGGGAGCGCCCGCCCAGGATAACACACACACACACACACACACACACACACACACACACACACACACAAAGCTGCTGCCTTTGGGTTTAGTGGTCAAATTTTAGTGTTGACAGAGTTAACAAAACTGTAGAAAACCCAACAACGCGAAGCAGCCAGGGGACCAGGAAAAGGGGGGGCGGCGGAAGCAGCAGCCGAAGGGGAGGGGGAAAGGGGAACTGAAGGAAACTCGAGCAGCGGAGGGCTCCTCCTCTTCCTCCTCGTCCGCCTCCTCCCATCAGGTCGGCTGATAAGCCGTCGTTATGCAACAACTTGACTGTGCTGCTCCACACTTTCTCTTTCAACCAGATATCAGCCCCACGCAAAGGTGCACGCGCGCACACGCACACACACACACACACACACACACACAGCACACACACACACACACACACACAGCGCCCTGTTGATGCACCTGTGGCTGCTGGCTGATGCTGGGCAGGAGGGCGGAGACATGCAGGTCAGACAGGCTGGATATGAGAATCTCACGCTTCTGTCCTTCCTTTGGCTAATGAGAGAACCCTGAGCCTGAGCCTGAGCCTGACCCTGAGCCTGAGCCTGACCCTGAGCCTGAGCCTGACCCTGAGCCTGAGCCTGAGCCTGAGCCTGAGCCTGAGCCTGAGCCTGACCCTGACGCTGACGGCCCAGTAGTGGAAGAGTCCCGTTTCCAACAGGCCGCCTGGTCTCTTAGAGACTAAAACACTCACTTGTAAAGACTTTTGGGTGCAGATGTTCAATCTGAACATCCTCGGGTGACAGAACGACTATTAAAGTTTAAATAGTTAAAATTGTAACCTTCCTAAACACGAATCCCAGAGAAGGACCTGCAGAAACCTGTGTGTGTGTGTGTGTGTGTGTGTGTGTGTGTGCTGATGCTTCTGTTTTGACAGGCTGTGTGCTGCAGCGTGTAACAACCGAGCCTGTTGGCGTGTTTCTCCCTGCAGGTCAGCGCTGCCGTGGGTGTGCGCGCTCGCAACAGCCAAATTACATAAGCACAAAAACTCTGCCTGAAAGTGTGGGTGTGTTCGGCACTCACACACACACACACACACACACACACACACACACACACACACACACACACACACACACGGTGTTCCAGCTACACCAAATGATTTACACCCTGAGCCTTTTTTCAGGCCTGCCTGGAAACCGATAACGACTCCAACATGAGCGGAAACAAACGGGACAAAGTCGGGCTTGTTGGGCTCTGCGGCCGCGCCTCCACCTGACGCTGGACGTCCGGGGGAGCCGCTGAGCCCACAGCCTATAGAATCTATGCTATAGAATCTATAGATGCTTTCCATTGGCTCCACAAGCGCAGCAGGACCAGACGCGCGGCTGGTTCTGCGCACCAGGAGCGATGGGACCGATTCAAGGTCATCAATGTTCCGAGTCCAAAAATCTCCCAACTGCAGCGAAGAGAAATATTCATCTCAAGAAGAAACCGCCTTTTGTTCGGATATTTGCAACATTTTCGCAGAAACAGCCATTAAAGTCGCGTGAATACCATCAAACTTTGTCTAATGAATCCCAATAAATCGGGTTTTGAGTGGAGTGGAGCGTTTCCACGCACGCGTCTCCACTTGCAAACATTTCCGAGGCTTATTTGGCTCCGTGAGACGCTGAAGGTAAAAGCGCCTCCAGCTGACGCGGATTCAGCTGCCACGCGAAGACGAAGCCCCGCAAACGCAAGTTCCGCCATTCCGAGTCAAAGACTGCGTGTTTGCTGCGGGTGGGAGCTGTCGGACCTACCTCGGCGTCGGCGCAGCTGCGTGTGAGCCGCGGGGAGGCGGCCGCGCTCCGAGCGCGCCGAGCGCTCCTGCGTCACTTGTTGACATCCTACCTCGGCCGGTTCGGGCAGCTCCGGCTCTGCTCGCGGGAAGGAGGCATCCCAGAAATGCTCGCGAGCCGGAAAAGTGCGTCGGAGGCTCCGCTGGAGGGTGCAAAGGGGAAAGTTCAACACCTCCACCTGCGGGAGGAGGCGAGCGGAGCGGGCCGGCTCCGGCTGCGTCCCGTTCCGGAGGAGGTCCATCCTCGGTCAGTTCCTTCCTAGGGAGCTTCTTAGGGCACTGAAACGAGTAATTAGTAATAAAGCTGACTGTGTTTGTGTTTCACCTGAAGTTGGAATGGTTTCATGACAGTTTGTGCCCAAACAGAACTTTGCTCAAAGCCACAAACTGCTGAGTTTGGTCGAGGACGCAGGAGAGGCCTGAACACGGTCTTGATCTGTGAATGTTGAGCCTGAGGCCACCTGATGGTTCAACCAGCAGCAGCACGAAAGGATTTTACCTAAAACAAACTCTGAAAGTCACCTCAGGCACCTCCAGACGTTTGCAAATGTCTGATTCCAACAGTCTTTCAGTGACGGAGGACATTTGGATTCATGACTTTCATGACTCGCTTTAAAGACAAAATGACTCTCTCTCTCTTTGTGTGTGTGTGTGTGTGTGTGTGTGTGTGTTCACTGCCTGCCAGAAACTGTACCGGATGAAGCCCCACCCCCCCGTTAAGTTATCTTGATGCCACAGACGAGGGAATTTCCTAAGTAGCCTTATTAGTGAATAAGTAGAGAGACGTGATAAGACAACAAAACACGTTTAGATTAGAAAACCACACGAATTCAGCCATATTTTATTATAGACTTTGTAGTAATAATAATAACAATAATAATAATAATAATAATAATAATAATAATAATAATAATAATAATAATAACAATAACAATAATAATAATAATAATAATAATAATAAAGTGGTGTAATGTCAAACTCCGACCACCAGGGGTCAGTGTTTCACTTCACCGTTGCTGACTGCATCGATTCAACGCCGGTCTCATTTTGCAGTAAAAGTATTATTAGATTGTATTTATTATCCCCCGATTTCTGTTTCAGCACCATTTATAACAATTCTATATTTATTTTTGACAGAAGAGATACGTGCGCAGATGCAAGTACATTTCATATTAGATAAAAACCTCAATCCGATTTAATTTGCGGATATTTGCTACGTGCATCAAATCAGTTTGTCATCAAACTGGATCCCACCCATGCAAAGAGGATGAGCGCGACATCAAATTTGTGCGACTAATCCAGCTCTCTGGAAGACGCCCGTCATCCTCCTCCCACTGAAGATGCAGGACGCTGCGCCTGGTCCAGCGCGCTGACTCCACACCACCCGGTGCCATCGGCCACAAACCCGAGCATCGCACGGCTCCCTCAGAATGCTCAAACCTCTTCGGCAGCGTCACGCGTTTCTCCTGGCTCCCACGGCAGCGTGACGGAACGAGGACGGCCGCATTCGGGATAACGATGGTTCGCTTTAAATGCGCTTTTACGCGGAGCTCCAGCTGAGGCTTCATCCAAAGTCTGACCCATTCTGACGCCGCGATGGATACAAATGCCCTGACAATAGTGAAACTTTTGCTTCTGTGGATTCTGGGTGAGTAACTCGTGTTTCTGCAGATATTTTACGCGGTCAGAGCGGCTGAAACGTTCCGCCGCTGAAACGCTGGTTTTCTTCCTGTTACTCTGAGGCGTCTCACAGCCTTCAGCCACAGGCTTGCTTTGTCAGTTGGATCAACTTTGCGCTGCCGAGGCCATCCACCGGCCTCCAAATGGTTGTTAGGACGGAGCGCGCGTGCTGACGGTGCCGTGCGCCATCACGCCCCAGTAGACAGAGCTGACCTACATCAGCAGGCCCGGGCGGGATTTTCTGGATCAGCTTGGAAGGATGAACTCGTGTGTTGGCTGATGTGTCGCTTGATGCGGGGTTTGTCCTGCTTGGCGAGGTGAGGCCGGGCACCAGGAGGGACTCCGCTGATCCCGCTGGACCTCGGTCCTCAGAGACCTTCGTCCCTCCCGGTGGCACAAACTCAGGCCCGGAAGTGCCGACTTGGTGGCTGACGGTTCTGTTGGCCGCTGGGATTCCCAGAGGTTTCCGGGTAACCTTTGACCCCGCCAGGAGCGCTGGGGGATGGAAGACGCTCACGGAGCGCCGCCATCTGCTCCTGTGTCCCCGCGAGCATCTGCTCGGCCCAGAAACGACCTCTCGGTGCTTCCGCGTGGCGCCAACCTCCGCCGCCATCTGAGTCCAAGCGTGTGCAGGAAGCTTCAGCCGGAGCGTTTGGGCCTCGGGGGCGTTTGGCTCCGTGTTCCCGTCATCCTCGGTTGCACTCGGGGGATTTTGCCGACACCCATCTGTGATGCTGGACAGCTGGCCTGCCAGCCGCCCCTGAGCCGCGAGGACCGTCTGTCATCCCGATCCTCTCACGAGCGCCAGAAAAACCCGTTTCTAGTACGAGCGGATTTGCAGGCAGGTCAGAGACGACCTGAGGAGGCTCCATTCCAGCGGGGCCAGACGCTCGCACGTTTGAGTGTGCTAACCCAACCGCCGACGAGCCTGATTCACCGCCATCACATGACCTCTGGGGTTTGTAATAAACGCTAGCCTGGGTGAGGCTGCTTAGCGCCGCTGTTTCAGATGATTATTGACGTGTGCAGTTTCCCTCCGTCCATCGTCGGAAAAGCTGCCACACAGCGTTTTTTAATCTTTCATCTCTCAATCAAATATTCATTTGCCAGCAGGGACCTGACCTTTGCCCCCTCGTACTAACGCCGAGCCGCCGTATGATCTGACCTGATCGGGATGCTAGCCTCACCATTTTAAATGCTATTCTAATAAGATTATGCAAAGCGGTAATGAGAGGCCTGCAGCCCTGAGCAGAAGTGGGAAGGAGGCTGTGGAGCGAACGGAGGAACCCAGCGCTCATTATCCGTGGCTCTGACGGGCCGGGCGCAGCCCCACCCGGCTGTCCTCAGAAGGTGGGAGGTCTGTCAGAGGCAGTTTCAGGAGGCGCTAATGAGAGTCGCCGGCAGACGAGGCCGCGTTCCTCTCAAACACCGGCTGCTGTCAGACGCCTCACGCTCTCCTTCATTCGCTCAGCTTTGGTTCTGCTCACTTCCCCCTCTTTTATGCTTTTCTTCAGGCTATTTTTGCTTCTGTGCATCTGTAATGTTCCTAAAGAATCAATAATTGGCTGCGGAACGACGGTGTTTGCTCCAGACCAGCTTGGCTGTAGCCACCAGCTCTCGCAGCCACCATTTCCACTCTGATGTTCCAACGTCGACGTTGGAACGCCGCCCTTCCAAGCCCCAGATTGGCTCCGCGGGGGGCCTGTTCTGCTCCGGCTCGGTGTAGTTTTCCTGGGTTGGGGTTAGGCCTTTGACGAGGACGTGCTGGCAGCCGGCGGCGCGGCGCTGGTGCTGCACCTGCTGAGCGCCGCCGGGTGAAGCGTCTGTCTGGAGCAGCCCCAACGCTGTCTGGCACGTCGCTGCCGCCGGCCACCTCGTCGTCCCCCTTCCTGCGTTTGTTTGCCAAGTACCCGGAGTTCCTGTCTGCCTCACACATCTGGGTCGGGTCCCCGCCTCTGCCGTGACCCCTGCGCCACTCTGACAGAAGCAGACAGACTTCCTCTCTCTTTCCTCCCGCCTGCGCTCGTCACAGAACTTTTGGGAGGAGACGGGTGAGAAAGGCCCGCCAAGTCAATCAGCACTCACGGTGACCCTCGTGTCATAAAAAGGCCCTTTTGTGACTTTGAGCAAATGAAAGCCAAGGTGGCAGACATCAGCATCCTGAAGGCCTGCCTTCGCCAACCCCGGCGAGCGCTCCTTCAGGCACCGACCGGAGCCGCTCGGATGCGGGAAAACTGCAGAAATCTATACGAGCCTGGAGGCCGGCGCCTGATCTTCCCAGAGCTGCTCTGCAGAAAGGAGACTTTCTGTCTTTTTTCCACCGCCTCAGAGATGTGCGCTGACGACTGCGCTGGCGTCCGTTCCGCAGCGGCAGCCTCTGCTGGGGGATTTTCCCAGGCGGGGCCGCGACCTCTGCTGCGGGGTCGGGCAGGGTCCTGGGAGGGTTCAGAACGACTGAGGTCCGACTGCTGCAGAGCTCAGAACATTCTGCACCTCTTTGTTTTAAACGTGTCCGTGCTTCTACTCAGAGAAGAGGTTGAGCTCAGTTTGGCTTTGAGTAAAGAACAGTTTAAAAGATCAGCCTGGACGTTGCTTCTTCAGCCTGAGACTGAGGGGACAGAGAGACAGACGTGAAAACATCCCTTCGTTCCTCACACCTGGCGTTCTCCTGCTAAAAGGGTTCCTGGCCTGCAGGTAAGTGGACGAAGAGCAGCGTCTCCTTCAGCTCCAGCTGTGACCTCGATATTCCCATAAAAGCAAAGAACCACGTGAGATGCCCTGAAAAGCCTTAAAAGATGGATTTAGAAGAGCCTTCGTTTCCATTCTCTCCTCCTTCAAGGCTTCTCTGTCAGCTTGAAAACATGCTGCCTGACCTTTAAAGTGCTTTGTCGCTTTCGGAAGCCACCCAGCTGATCGGATCCGGGAGCCAATGGGCAGATTCTCTCCCAAAGTCAATGCAATCGATGCAGAAACGGCCGAGGGCCGATGACACCATTTTAAAGGTTGAGGGTTAGAAAGGCGCAGCCGTTTTTACCCCCTTCTCCACACCACCTTCCTTATCTGCTGGGGGGTTTTGCTGTAATGTTTGTGTTGTTCTTCTGGTGCTGCTGGTTGTCAGACCTCCGTCTTCGCTGTCTGGGGACGGAGATTGAAACGCGTGCAGAACAAGGACAGAGATAAATCTATCGCATCACTTCCCTTCAGTTTCACACTTGTCCTGAAAGGAGGTCACGTCATCCCTACAAGGACAGTCGGCGTCACCACTTCTGATTGTGGTTGTTGCCGTAGAGATGGATGAAGGTGGACAGTCAGACCAGCCTCCCAGAGCCTGTTCTCCTCTCTTCTTCACTCACTTCTTCACATCCTGAAAGAAAAAACACTTTTTGCCCCCTAAACCAACACGGTTGGAGGTCTCACTGGTCGATATCCGTCTGGTGATGAAGAGTTGGGGAAGACAGACCTTGAATTATTACATGTCACTAATGTCACGGCAGCGTCGGCAGCTTTTATGCCCCAGGACTCAAGTGTTACGTGATCAGGCGGTAAGTTGGAAACGGCACATTCATTCAGCATGAAGCGGCACGTCGGCGGCCTTCAGAGGACCAGCGCTGCTTCTTACTGGTTTTCTGCTATCAAAACTGTTGTAATTACATAATAACACAGCACAGGCCACGTGCAGAACATCAGGTTTCTGTGTGTGTGTGTGTGTGTGTCCAATGATTTTTTAACTGTTTTTTAACTGTTTGGAATGTCAGTCGTTGAAAGGATTCAAACGTTTCCTTTAAATGGTGGAAGGAAGCTGGAATCTTCTCTCTCCACATTAACTGGGTCCTCGGATCGGTTGCTAGGATGCGTACTCCAGGCCCGTACGTCTGCAGGGATGTCCAGCTTGTCACTTGGCAGGATGAGAGCAGATGTCTCTGCTGATGTCACTCTGTCCTCAGCTCTGAGTGGTTCACATTTAGAACACGTTTGATGACCAGAACCCTGCTGTCAGCTGGTCGGAAGCTATTTTCACCAGTTCTTCCACACAGAAGTTGGTTATTAATAACATCAAAGGCTCTCTTTGCAGACAGCATGTGAAAATTCATCAGCTTCGGAAGTCCAAGATGTCGGGAGCATGTCAAAGCTCCCGCGGAGCCGTGATCTTTGCCCTCCTCCCAGAACCAATCAGAGAAGCCTCATCCCAGCTCCTTGGTTTTGAGGAATACGCTGCATTTCACCTTAGCTAGGAGGCACAAACCCACATTAGCTGTGTGGGTGTTGGTGGGGAAGCTAAATGCTCTCCTGCACGTTAAATATCGGCTCTGTTGTGTTCTCCAGCGAGGAAGCAGAGCAGTCTCAAATCAGTTGGGTTTTTTTTAGGTTTTTTTGTATTGATTCCTCACCTCCCGACAGTTTCTCTCTGCGCTGCATCCTTAATGAAAGTGTGCTGCCGAGGGAATGGAAAATGATCCTGGTTCCCATGGACTGTCCTTGCTTTCCTTCTGTCGTCTTGTCTTCTTCCCCTCTTCACATTCCAGCATATATTGTTCTATGTATGTTTGTGACCTATTTCAACGCGACAACATGGGATTTTATGCCAAAGTTCTTCTTTGAGGACTGGACATTAACTCAAAATGCCAGAAAAGACAAAAAAAACATCCTCAAAACATCCTCAAAGCAGGGAAATGCCAGAGGGAAAGGTCTATATTTAGGGGTAAACCATGGAAGTGTCTCCTCCAAACGGGGTCTCTGCTTTCTGCCACTTCAAAGGGAGAGAGTCCTTCCTGCGTTTAGATGGATAACAGCCTGCTGCAGGAACAATCAGCTGCTCCTGCTCTGCTCGCCGTCCCAGCCAAGTCCAATAAACCACCAAGGTTTTGGAAACTCTCACTTTTGAACCTGCCGAGGGAACTTTTCCATGATCACATCTCAATTGTTAATGCATTATAATCGTTTTTCTGCCACTGCTGTGGCATACATTGACCCAAATGTCTTCTTTCCCTACAGTTGATGCGTCATTGCTGAGCGGTTTGTCAGGTAAGCACACCCCTCCATACGTGCCTCCATGCCTCCGTCCGCCCATGCTCTACTTGGCTGATCTCTGCGCTTGCAGCCAACGACAGCTTCGTGGCCGAGCCCACGCCGGCGTGGCCGAGGAGGCCCTGCAACGAGTCGCGCTTGCAGTGGGAGGTGGAGGTCTGCGGAGAGGTCTTCAAGAAGGACATGGATCACATCCACCCGCAGTACTGGTGCAACCTCACCTACTTCATTGGGTACGTCAACAGGTTCCTCCTTTACCCCCACCTGGGTGGAAAAGTGTCTTGTTTGGCACACAGGACACCAGAAAGGAAAATTTCGCTCATTACTTAAACATTATACATGGCGATACAGAACAGCTTGATACGTTTTCATTTGACCTGAATGCATTTTTTGCTCTCTAACCAGAACATTTCCAGCCCCCTCCTGTCTTCCTGACAAGGAAAAGGGGGTATAATGGATGATGGGTGGTTCTGATACCAACAAATGGTTTCCAAACAACACTATACATAATGTAGGAATTTGAATTTAGATAAGTGTGGAAGGAGCAAACTGTTGCTCTCCTCCTGGTTGCGGACGTCGGAACGATAATAGGTTGTGAACATGTATTTGCGGGACGGAGGAATGAGGGATTAGAGCTGCTGAATTGATTCTTTTGAGCCTGGAACTGCCTGACAGCTCTGAATGGCTTTAACGCTCCATTGAGAGAGATGAGAGTGAAGTGAAAGCCCGTCTCCAGTCACGGTGATGGTTACATTCCAGACCTCCTGCCAAGGCTACTTCTCACTACAGGCAATTAAAAGGTTATTTCTCCCCTTCAAAGAACAAGACGCTGACCTCGAGCGTTTCCTTGAATGAGTGTCGATGCGCCGACGTAAACGTGAGATCCGAAGGTAGATTTTCTGCAGTTTCCTCTCATCCTTCTCTTTCTGTCCTCAGCGAGTACCACCTCTTCACCTTGTGCACAGAGGCCAAGTCCCGCCTCTTTCACTGCTACTGGCCCAACCCACTGGTGGAGAGCTACATCATCCGCATACACAAGCACTTTTTCTCCAACTGCACCAACAGACAGGTGGTGTTTGTGGACCCGCCCGACAATACGCTCACCATCCTCATCCTCATCCCGGTTTTCCTCACCTTGGCCATGATCGCCCTCGTGGTCTGGTGCAGCAAGAGGAGCGATATCCTGGCCTGAAAACGCAGCAGGATGAAGATATACTTGCTGTTCCTGCTTGTGCGGTAAAAATATGTAACTGGGACCAGCGGCTGGGGAAGCCAGAGGCAGATAGAGGCTCTCCAAATGGACCCTTTCCCCCCCAAACATTCAACATATTCCTTCTGTTCAGAGCCACATCCTGTTCCCACTGATGAGGATTCCGAAAGGAAAGCCAACATTCTCACAAGGAAGATTGAATCCATGTGCTAATTGTGAAAACTTTTCCAAGAGGACTTAAGTCATTTCGGTTCTTCAGCTCTGACGGATCTTTGTGGCGCTGCTGGGTGCCAAAGTAGCCACCAGGCTTGACTGGAAGTACTGGGTAGAGTGGTGGGAAGGCCACTGCCAGGAGAACAAAGTGAGTTGGATGTGGACTCCCAGCGGCTGGTGCAGCCGGCCCCACGGTGTCGTGGGTGTTTCCATGAACAAAGCTCCGTGGGGGGTTGAACATGACCACGCTGATGATGGTGTAAACGGTCGTATGCTGTAGCTTCTGACTGGGGCTCTCCAGCCCGCACGAGACCTCACTCCACACAGTTCCTGTACCATCGTTTGTGCTGTCTACTGTATGGGAACCGTTGCCGTGGTGATACTCAAAGTATACGTCTGGGGGGCAAAATTGTGCAAATTGTGTAATGTTCCAACGCAACCAAACCTCACCTGGACCTTCGTCAGGTTTCCGTGACGATGGTCTCTCTCAGCCGCCACGAAACCACCAAAGTGAGTCAATGTCCGTCAGGTCTTCTGGCTCCTGTCCTGCTCTGGCTTGTCCCTCCTTTGTTCTCCTCCTCCCACTCTGTCCTACACTCGTCTAACTCCACCTGTGTCTAATCGCCTCCTTCCCCCTCTCTTGTCTTCGCGCTGTGGTTTGTGCTTTGCTAGCTTTGCTAATTGAACTGACTGACTGCTTTTGTCTGTTTGGATAATTAAAGTGTGTTTGAAAGCCTCTGCTGTCGTCTGGATCTGCTATGAGCCCGAGTTTACTCCGCGTGACTGTGGATTTGGTCTGTTTATTAGACTGTAATATTGTCTTCAGACTGTACTTTTTCACGTCTTTGATGTGTCAGGAAGGTGAAGGTATAAAGTCCAGGAACCGGAGGTCCACACACAACCAACAACGTGCAGAAATCTAATAAAATGAGCCCTAAGTTATTATTTTGAGTGCTTACACTGTCTCATATTTCCCTCCAACCTTCACGTTTCTGTTGTCGCTGCGGTATTTTCTTTCCATCTCTTCTTCCATCCGGTTGACGCAAGCTGACTTTTTTAGACGGAAGATGACTATGGAAAATCGGGCCCTGGGAAGTTTGATGCAGACAAGCGTTTGTGTACGTGCAGACGGAGGATTTATTCTACTCTTCAAACAACAGTTTTATCAGCGTCCACCAACGGATGAGACTCCCTGGCACTTGTGCGATGCGTTCCTGTAACCCGCTGAAACAATACAAACCCTCAGTCTTATCACCGCATCGCGTAAATACAGTCGGGTCACACAATGCTGTCATCGCTGTCGGCGGGTGATGTTCAGCCATGTTGACATTACAGTCGACACTCTTCCGTGAGGCACAGAGCCGGACGTGATGAACCCACTAAACAGCCCCGCCTAAACAAACAAATTGCAAGATATCAGGCAATATTTGTCCCATCTGAGAGAGTCCAGGAAGCAGAAAATGTTTTTGGGGGGGGTTTAGAGACATAAACAGAGGAGACAATAGCTGAGTGGGCCACCGAGGGGACCCGATGCTGTGCCTCTGCCTCCGAGGATGGCTTTTCATAAACCCTCCGTGGCCCGAGTCTTTTTGGCAGGAAGGATATTCAAGCTTTTTTCCCAGAGTTGACAGAAGAATACAGGGAAGTGGGTTGAACCAGCGAATTTGACCAAATGCAGCACAGGAAGCGCGGGAGTGCCATGCTTCCACGCAGAGCCGCGCCGCTCCGGTGCTAAACCTCTGCCCAACCGAGGCTTCTCAAGGCTGACGCCAGTTTACGCCATTGTGCTCCGATATCGCCGCTATTTCTGTCAGCATTGTAATATGGAACTATTGTAGTCTTGCTGTTTTCCCCCAACAGTGAAAACCAGCAGGAACATCAGCCCGGGAGCCTCTCACACACTCACGCACTCACACACTCTTCTTCTAACCCAGCAGGTGATTTCGCTGACGACTTCCACTAATTATTGCAATCAGCGGCAGACGCTGGGCCCCATTAACCCCCAGGATTCCTCACTCTTGTCAAGAAAATTGATCTGTTGTTCGAGGACTCGACTCTGATTAGGCGATAAGGAATCACGGATTCTCTGGAACCAACTAGAGTTTCAGAAATCAGACAGGTTTGTCCGCCAGGTTTGTCGTCCTCCGGCGCTCTGGTTGGCTGTCACGTGCACCAACTGGCCCAGGACCGTCGGGACCCGTGTGCACGTGTTTGCTGTCACGCTTCTTCTCAGAGATTCTGTATGAAGGAGGAATCAGGCCGAGTGATCGCTGCAGCAGTGTCAAGAGATGAGCTTTCCTTTCACAATCGAAGGCAGAAACGATGTGCATGTTTCTGCACAGAAAAGAGGGAAAAGAACGCATACACACCATACACGCGCACGCACACACACACACACACACACACACACACACACACACACACACACACACACGGTGTTTTGATTCTGGACTTGTTGACTCGATTCATTAGTGGGGGTTCGGTGATGACAAAAATGTCCTTAGAAGACCAGTCAGTTCTCAGAAGTCACCAGACCACCCACACACACACACACACACACACACACACACACACACACAGGCACAGAGTTTCCCACAGTAAGAAGTTTCTGAAAGCTCTGGAGCACATGATCTAAACAGGACTTCCTACCCTCATATGTTCCCACTCTTCCTCCACCCGCATCTGCATCAGCTTTTTTCACAAGTGTGAAACGGGATCATTTGGGATCCTTCACACCACTTTGGCAGCCGGTCCCGCTCAGATTCCCCGTCGTGTCCGTCTCTCCGAGCCAGCGAAAATGGCAGGAATGGTTCCAAACCTTGTTTGGTTGGGAATCTGTTCTTTATTCATGTGAACGCTCCACAGTTTACCTCCAATCTGAATTTCAAACAAGTCACAGATGAATGATGTCTTTTTAAACTTTCTCACACAAGAAGCATAAAAGGAGAGAAGGATGACCTTCAAAGGCCGACAGGAGGCCTCCTCTCTCAACTCCACCCTCAGCATGTGTTCTTCATCCGCCGACATCACTTTCTCTTGGTTCTTTCACCTTTCTCATGTTTTTCTATCTTCCTAACCCTCCCTCTCTCCTTTCCCCCAGTGACCCCTCTGCCCTCCTGTGCTGGACTCCCCCTCTGCTGGGCACATCAGCCTGCAGCTGGACTCTCTCTCTCTCTCTCTCTCTCTCTCTCTCTCTCTCTCTCCCGCTCTCTCTCGCTCTGTGTGTTTGTCTGTCTCTCTCTCTCTCCGCCTCGGCTCTTGCTGTCTTTTTGGCGCTGTATTTTGTCATTTTCTCCCATCTGGGGCTCCATATTTTTCTTGCTTTCCTGATAACTCTTGCCACCTCTTGCATCATTTTACACCAAAAAATATTTATCAGGCTATCGTGAAGGGTTTCTATCACATCAGAGGCACTTAACCAGAATTCTCGCACACACCAACACACACACACTCACACAGTGTTATGTAACCCCTCCATGAACTATAATAATCCCTCCATTTTTTTCTTTCTTGAGGGGGGTGTGTGTGTGTATGTCACTCCCACTCCCGGTTCTAGATGACCTTTCCACCATGTTTCTCTTCGTCAGAATAAATATATTCCCCCAGTGACCCCTCTGCCCTCCTGTGCTGGACTCCCCCTCTGCTGGGCACATCAGCCTGCAGCTGGACTCTCACTCTCTCTCTCTCTCGCTCTCTCTCTCTCTCGCTCTCTCTCTCCGCCTCGGCTCTTGCTGACATTTTGGCGCTGAATTAAGTCATGTTCTGCCATCTGGGGCTTCCACATATTGCTGCATTCCTGATAAATATTGCAGCATCTTGCATCATTTTTCAGAAACAACTGGATTCTCTGGCTCATCGTGAAGGGTTTCTGTCACATCTGTGGAGCTTCTGCAGTATTCTGGCACACACACACACACACACACACACACAGTGTAAAGTATTAAATACATGAACCATCATGATCACCAACCATAATTTCTAAGATGAAGGTGGTGTGTGTGTGTGTGTGTGAACCAGCAGGTTCTGGCTGATCCTTCCAGCCTGTTTCTGCTCGACTGCTTTGATCTATTCCCGATCAGGACTCAGATCAGAGCAGACAGGAAAGCCAATCTCTTCTCCGTGAGGGAACCAGCCATTAGCCGTCCAGATGATCTCAGCTGGCGGGGCTGCAGATAAGGTATCAGCGCTCCGACGCGCCACAGACGAGAATGTTCCGGGGTTATCAAGTCTTCCTCATCATCACTTTGGCTCCGCTGACATGTCAGGGGACTGATTTCAGAGCGAGCCGCTGCTCTCCTCACCAAATAGGGTCGGGGTCATTTCCACTTCCCAGACCTGTCACCCAGGTTGTCTCCTTCTGAGGAGCAGATACGAGCGGCAGCCTCCTGCCACACCCTTCTGTTACCCCGCAGACGGTGGGCGTCTCCAGAGAGCCACCAGCCTGGTGACCGCTGCCTTCACTCCTCCGCAGATCTTCCTCATCCACAAGGCAAGTGTTTCAAAGGCTTCGAGGGAGGAAGGCAAACAAAAGTGCTGCGGCCGCGGTTGGATTGAACGACGTCTTCAAACATGGCAGCCGTTAAAATATTTGGACAATATTTAGTTCATTTTTGTAAACACATCTGCCATTTTTAGGCTTTATTATTTTTGAAAAGCTCAGAGATTCTAAATAAGTCAGGAATATTTATCCCACATCTTGAACGTGTCTCTTTGTTTTACTTAAGTTTGCCTCAGAGCGTTTGCAGCACTTCACTTGGTCATCTCTGCCAACGAGCCGAAGAAAATCACCTAACCGCTGAAACGGGTTCACTCACGGGCCGAGCAGTCTAGAATTCTGTCAGTCGGTAAGACCAGCGAAGCCTGCAGCCCACGGAGAGATGAAGGTCTGAGCGGCCGCTCCGGGGGTCTATTGTGTTCCTCCAGCTCAGCCCGCGTCAGGCCGGAAGTGGACCGCTGGTAAAAGCAAACCCCATTATCTCTGCGTACGCGATAAATCTCCACATGGTCTCTTAACCCAAACACATGATAAAGCCAAACATCCGTCCAAGAGCGCGCGGAGGAGGGGGGGGGGGCTGCAGATAAACGAGGGCCTTCTGGCTCTACACTCACAACAACTCCACGCAGAGAAGGATGTAGCTCAGCCCAGGGTCCGCGCGGCTGCTTTAACGGCTCTTCTTTAATCCTCTCAGACACTCATGAGCGGAAAAATGCTAACATGAGCTTATGAGCTCTGCAAAGATTAGGGTTCACCGAGAAGGTTCTGGGTCTTCTCCCTTTCTGGGTTTTTGTGGAGCTTGTTGGGCTCTAGGACGGCGTTCTGCTGAAACCCCTCTGGAAAACCACCCAAAGATCTGAGTGTTTACGGCCAGTCTCGGCCTGCTGAGTCCTGGGTGACAAATGTGCTCTGGCTTTCTCCGTCACCCACAGCAGGTCAGCAGCTGCTCTGACCCCTCAGAGAGACCTGCGTCACGTCTTCAGACGGTCAAACGCAGCCGGACGGAAAGAAGCGGTCAGCACGCTGCCTGTGTTTACTGGGTTATCGCGCTGGCACGCAGCCCTTTTTTCCACTCTGACTTCCGCTTTCCTACAGACAATAAAGCATCCATCCAAACAAGCCGTGGCCAGGTTCCATCCTGCAGCGTTCCTGCTGGTTGGCTGCAGCCACCTTCCAACCCCACCGCACAGCGACGCCGTGCGCAGAAATGGCTTTGCTCAACCAGGTGTGAGGAGGGTCAAACATTCCCGTCACCGTCTGGAGCAGCCTGGGCTGAGCAGCTTCGAAATTCCCTCCGAGGGCTGAGAGATTGTGCAACGGAAATAGAAACTTCAAAGCGTGCAGTGATGCCATGACGACAGCCGCCCAGACAAACGGGCTGTTGACCAGGATGGAGTTTGCATGTTCTGGCTTTCCATCACACACACCCGGCTGCCTGCTGATTGCTGTGTGAGAATGGTGTGTGTGTGTGTGTGTGTGTGTGCCCTCTGGTGATGCCTTGTGACCTCTCCAGGGTTTTTCTATTTACTGCTGGGGGAGGCTCTTGAATAGGAATCTGGTTTTTTCCACTCTTACAGTAATGGAAACACAGACGGCTCAGGAACAGTTTTCAGCGTTTGGACTGTCACGGCTGGTTTTAGCTTCGTAGCGCAGAGGCGGCGTCGCGTAAAGCTCATCTCCGCCTCCTCATCACAGAACTTTAATTAGTCTGTTTGTGTGTCGGCGCTGATGTGTTCGCCTTCAGAATGAGACAGAGGAAACTCATTTTTAAATCTGATTAACCTATGAATGAAGGTCACATGTGCTGTTGTTGCGTAACTCAGTGATGTAAAAGATGAATTGGATGTTGTTCTTAAGTGGAAGTTAGGATTCTTAAAGCTGTTTTAACGTCTTCAGTCTGCAAACTTAAGATCAAAAATCCATCTCGCCTGATCAAGCAAATAGGATCAGCTTCCAGCTGGAGCCAGAGCCTCGTGGAGTTTAAAATAGCTTCCACAGGGAGCCATGTGTGTTTACCTGCAACTCCAAATCCCATCACCTTGTCACACACACGATTAACGTGGTCATTTTTCTGCACTGTTATGGTTCTGCAGACCCCTTCTCCTCACAACCAGCTCACGTTGCCTCGTAACGGACATTTGACGAGGGTTTTATTTTGAAATAAAAGCATAGGCAGCACCTGATGTGAGAAGAGATGGAGTAAATTATCTGGAATTCCTCCTTTTTCTCCACTGAGATGTTTGCTCTTTCTGCTGGGAGCCTTCTCCGCTGAGCTGGTTCCAGTGGCTGCTGTAGGTTTTCCAAGGTCTTTGTTAAGCTGCCCATTACAGCAAACATTACGACCACGCTCCAAACACTTTATCAGCCTTTCCTTATCTTAACGGAAGAATATTTCCTTGCTCAGTCAACACAATGTCGATTCTTTCCGGGTTTACTTCCCTTTCATTCCTGATGTAATTTCGAAGCTGCGAAAAATCAAAGAAAGGTCAAAGATCTCAGACCTCATGTGAGCTTCCTTCTCATTTACTTCTCTGTGGTCAATAAAAAAGATACAAGATACATATTTGATCAAACACTACTTTGAGCCAGGGTTGTTACCATGGAAACACCCGAACCAGTCCCTTGGGTTTGGGCTGTGTGATGGGCGTGGCTCGGCAGCGTTTTTCTCACATTTCTCCGGATGTTTTGCTCGACTGATATCAGAGACGCAGTGAAGTTCGTGAGCCCGTCGCATTGTTGCAGCGGGCCGGTGTTCCGCAGGGCTCCGTTCCTGCTCAGGAGTTCTTGACCCTCGGAGGGTTGGGGTTGGGGTTAGGATGGGGGTTGGGGTTGGGGTCCACTTCACTGCTCTTTAAAGGTTACAACACTTTTGACATTTTAAAGGTTCTGCAGCTGAGTCAATGAGGAGAGGCGACTCTTGAACCTCTGATCATCCTCTTTTTTCAGTCCGCTGTGCTGAGAAGCTGAGGATGACATGCCGGGCCTCACAGGACGCCCCCTGCGGAGCAAACAGCCTCCAGGCTGTTTGTTCAGCTGTTCTGGAGCAAAGCACTAGGTTCCGGTCCAGAACAGCAGGTGTTTGACCCACGCAGAACCACCCAAAACAGACGTTTAATTCTGGGCTTTAACTTGTTTACGTACAATTATTAACTTCTGCGGTTTTGTGGTGGTGGAATGCTGCTCGGGGGCGCCCGGGCTCGTTATTCTGGGCTAAGAGATTAAATCTGCTCGTTATCTTGAAACAATCCCAAACTCCGCATTGTGCATAGATAATTATGCATAATGCAGAGTTGTTTGGCAAGCACTGGTGCGGAGGATTGTTTCAGATTTCCTCACACACTTGACACTTTAGCATGTTATTGCTCAAAATGTGCCAGCTGAATGAAGCCACAAAGATATTAGCACGATGCCCGCGGCGTGACCCCGAGGAGACAAAGGGAGAGCCCGCGCTCCTGACCTGCTGTGTTCATTATCACGTCCCACACAAAAAACATCTTTGTTCCAGCCGGCCATGTCGGATCTCTGGATGCCTCGCTGTGATTTGCTCATTGTGTGGCGCTAGCATCGGTCAGTCGTGTGGCCTTCAGGGGCGTTGAAAAACCACGGCGTATAATTAACCATAAGCTTTACACAACCAGGTGACTGCAGAGGAACACTCTGATTGTGACATTTCTGTCAGATATGAAACTTCCCAGCTGCTTGAACACAAGAGGGAAATGCTGCAGAGTCGTTGCAGATGTGTGACGGTTGCGCTCTGTTTCGTCTGCTGATGAAGATCATCCGTCTCCTCGGCAGGAATCTCATCTGCAATCTAGTCCTGAGTCAGATGCAAATCCTCCCGTTTGTGAGAAACTCCCACCGCTGCTCATAACACGTTCAGCCTGGCGGGCGGCCGCTAGTACGCAGCACTCGTGCTGGAAAGGTTACCAACAGCTGCCGGCCGGTTGGGTGCGGCTGCCGTCTCTTCACCTCCAAGTCTTCATCGTTCAGCCTTCATCGTGAGCTCCTGCCTCCTCCAACGTTGGTTGCCCTTTTTATTCTTGTCCGGTCAGATGTGCGCTGACCTGGAGCTGCAGTAATGAGTCTCGGTCCGCCGCGGCCGTGACCTCTGACCTCTTCTCCCAGCTGGGCTCAGGTGTGGAGCACGTTGATGCGGCTGAACAGGTTTGGGAGCAGCAACGGGATTTTAATGCTCAGACACACAAGCGTGTTGGGCGGGGTCACACGTGTGACCACCGCAGGCGGCTAGTTGGTGGTTCATTACTGGGCGGTGACAGGATGGATGTCGACTCTCCGTTTTTTCCGCAGCAGATTCCGGAGTGTGTGATGAAAGTCATCCATCCTCTGAGAAGACGAGCGGAACGACCACGAGGCGAGGAGGAGTTACGACACACGAGCCCCGCAGCTTCTCCTCCGTCATCCTCTCCGATCCACAGATCCATCCCCTCATTCGTGGAAAGTGGAAGTATTTGTTTGCTCATCATATGGGCTGATTTCAGTCAAGCCACAAGCTTTGAATTTGTTGCGAAACTTCTGATGATCAGATTACAGGGACAGAGCCAGAAAACCTGATTTCTGGGCTTGTTTAGTCTTGTCTGATCACAGGATGAAGCTGCTGCTCAGTAATTACCGCCCATTATGGAAAAGATCAAAGGAAAGAGCTCGAGATGATTTATTCATTTAATAATTACTCACGATTCAGGCTGAGAAACCGCCACACACTCTATCCAAAGTCGAATTCTATCTAAAAAAACTGCCTCTTTTCTACATTGTTGAACACATAATATGTTTTCTTTAAAGACAATTCAAATAATCCAGGTTAATCAGTGATGAATAAAAATGTGGAATAGAATAGAATAGAATAGAATAGAATAGAATAGAATAGAATAGAATAGAACAGAACTTTTATTCATCCCACAGCGGGGAAAATTCACTGTTCCAGCAGCAGAACGTTGGGGAAAAGTACGTAATGTACAGGAAGAAGGCAGATAAATAGAAATACTTTCTGTTGGAATGTTACACTATGTACACCAATAAATACCAAAGAGAACCAAAGAGAGTTTCCTACCTTCTGCTCCGTGGTGGTCAGTCGGTGTGAATATTGTGATTTTTAGCGTCTTCCTTCGTCCTGATCCCTACAGGCTTCAGTATTCATGCGTTTGTCTTTGTCTGGTGGTTCCTGAGCCTCATTAGTGCCACAGGTGTGGCCGATCTCGTTAACCATGCAGAACCTCTTTACACCCTGCCTGAGCGGTTCCTGCGTTTGCCAGCGAAAGCAGACTGAGGCTCCAACATGTTGGTGTTCTCCTCCTCCAGCATGATCTCAGATGTCATCTAAGCTTATTCCTGACACACACAGCCCCTTGAATCGGCCCTTAACTCTGCCGGGAAACAAACCTCGTTGGTCGAACACTTGTCTGCCAGTGTGCAGCCTCTTCAGTGAGTCCAGGAACTATTTCACAAACTAATTTTATTCAAACTAGAAAAGGAATTAAACACAGAATTATTTGAACGTTGATGGGAAATCAAGAATACTGAACATATACTCCAAACGTGTGTGCACGGTGCTTTTCTTCCCCCCCACGTCACCTGACTATCATCACCTGTGAGCGTCGCCGCCATCTGAACAGAATTAGTGCCGAGCAGCATAAATCACGCCGCGGCAGCCTGCCTCCGCTCGCTAACTCAATGCAAATGTCTGGTGCTGAATAGGCCCCGGCTGCCCTGAAGCATCAACACCAGCGTGTTCCCAGATGAGCGCCGCTGCAGCCTCATTTGTCAGTCGGAGGAGACTGCAGAGAAGCCGTTTCCGGCCTCCGCCGCTCCGCTTCATCTGCATTATTTCCCGATGACACATTTCCATTTTTGCCTCAGAGGACATTAGCAGGAGTTCTAACGGGATTACAGGGCTCCCCGCTGGATCTGCTGCCACCAAGACGGAAAACAGAGGAGAAGCGGTGGTACGGAGGAGGACGAACGAGAGGTGGAGCAGCTTTGGCTTCCTGGACCTTCCTCTCGTCCTCTGAGGAGGCCTCTGCGGGCTGTGGAAGCCGTCTCCTTTCAGAGAGGTGCAGACCTGGAGGTCCAAGGGGTCGGCTTCCGGGTTTGGGCTCAGTCAGGAGCAGAGAAGCATTTTTGCTGGTGACTGGAGTCGGCCTGTGGCCTCCGGTCCTGCCCTCTGAGCTGGGGCAGCTGTGCGGGACGGTCCTGCCGGGACGCACCCGTCCGGAGGCACCCGCGTCCCCGTCAGCCTCAGCTGTGGCGCTCCTGAAATATAAAGGTGAATGCTGCGCTGCTGCCATTCTTTGCTCCATTGCCGATAATCAACATGGGATTCGGAGCTTTGAGTTTGAATTTCAAATCCTTCTTCACACATCAAATGAAATCAGGCCCTTAAATCAGCACAAACGGCAGATTCTGATTCAGGAACTCTCTCATGAGCCACTTTGGGCTTGAACGCCAACAATGGAGGAAAGACATGACTCACGGTGGTAAAAATAATGAGGGGAAAGAAATCTGTGTCCAATCTGCATGCTTGTGTGTGTGTGTGTGTGTGTGTGTGTGTGTGAGTGTATCTTACTGATAGGATGAGAAGTCAGCCAAGGACACGACGGAGCGGCAGCGAGGGAAGCACCTGCTCTCAACAGCCCCCAGGAAGAAGAACACCATGATGAAAGGCTTTATTTTTAAACCAAACCACCTTTTTTTTCATCTAAAATAATGTAATGATGGATTTTTATTGTGAAAACCAGCGTATGTCCAGAGATAGAAGATAAAATCCCAGTACCTGGAACAGAGTGAAAGAACATTTTAGAATGCTTTTGAGCCAAGAACAAGTTTAATTTGTCATCATTTGTGTTTTTTGTAACATTTGGATCATTATTGCGTCATATTAAATCCCATTACAGACTGAAAAGAAGAGCTCGGTGAAGCTGAACGTGGTCGCTACAGAAACTGACCGACTGTCTGTTGTTGTGCTTTAATTGCGGTCAGGAGGAAGCAGGAAACCATCCCATCCTGCTCCTTCGGGTGAATTAGATTGTAACGGAGACTCCGGCAGCAGCGGAACACCGGCCCGACTGCTCTGAGACGGCTCGTTTGTACGAGTCCTGAGTGGGCCTGCAGCCCTAATCAGTTTTCATGTCTTCCGCTAAGTCCTGCCGGATTGCATCAACTCCGTCTGATGTGGAGGGACAGAAATAAAACGGGTTAATGGCTGGTCATGTGACGCCCGGTGATAATCGGACGGCGGAGGATGAAACATGAGCACTCTCCGAGAGTCTGAGGAGGGATGCTCGCAGCCTCGTGGAGACCAAAGAATGTCCCCGAGAGCTGGATCAGCTGGCCGTGCACTCGTGCACACCGTGCCCTTTGGCAACACCACGTGCGCGTCAGAGGCCTGTCCACCAGACTGAATGTGCGTCCCACTTTCTCTCCCCCGTTCCCATCCTGGGGGGTTTTAACGGCTGAAGAAGAAAACCCTCCCACCTAACAGCAGCATGTCGGCTGCGCTATTAGGGGTGATAAACGGCGACCTCTGCTATGGCAACGTAAAGAACACGACAATAAAGGTCTCAGCGCTGCAGGCCCGAACGATGTCCGTCTGATTCCTGCTTAGTGCGCTCGGCTTCAGAGAGGAGGCCTGGTCAAAGAGCAGGGCGAGAAGGTCACATCTCAGCAAGAGAAATCCTCAAAGCCTTCTGTAGGGCCGCGGTTGGTCCTAGAAGATCTGTAAAAGACGTTCTCCATTATTAAAGTTAAACCCGGAAGGAGGGCTGGGTGATGATGCTGTCCTGACCCCGCCGCACACCCCCACACACACTCCCTACACACACACTCCTGGGGAAGCCAGTCATCCGTCAGACTGGTCTTTGACTTCCAGTACTGTTCTGTCTCACCTGGTTGCACAGAAATTGCTCCAGATGCAGGTCAGAACACCCCCCATCATCTGGACCCGGACCCCGCAAGACTGTTCACACTCCACGTGAGCGTGGAAGCACTAATCCAGCTATAATTTGTCTCAGATTTCCGTGTGGGTGATGGCGTTCATTGGCCAGGACAGCTGAGTCTTTGTTGGGATTTCCTGCCCTCTGCTGTTCAGATGTGGGGCGAGCCCGTCACCCATCTCCCACCGCTGCTTTTCCTCATGGAGTGTGTTCTAACGTCCTTTGTGACCGTTTCCATACCATAAAGATGATTTCCCTGAACCGGTGTGCCGGTAGACTATTTAATCCCCAAAATATCCTGATTTTTATCTAAAATGGCAAGTAAATGCAAGTTAAAAAAAGAGACTTGAGGATCCTAAGTAGTCGCACGTTGTTTAAACGTTGAAAAAAGAAACGGACAAATAAAAACAAAGCACGTATATGTACTTTTCACAACAAAACATAACGACAAACATTTAAAACAATTAAAGAATGAATTGGTAAATTTGTCCGGTTTTTCATGCAAAAAAAGAATTGGAGATACGTGTTTTTTGTGGACACAGTAAATAGTAAATACAAATGTGAATACAATCGTCCGTGCTACACTTACATTTGTTTATTATGTATGTGTTTATTATGTATATGTCGACATGTGTGATTGTTTTTGAAACATTATACAGACATGATGGGACGTGGATCTATCTAGAATCTAGATCTATCTATCTAGATGTATCTATCTATCCAGGCGTGTCCGTATCCCATCATGTCTGTAGAATGCTTCACAAACACTCACGTGTGTCCAGCGAACCACTCATCTGCTCTTTGCTTGTGTGTTTTCAGACAGACTTCATGGTGGGAGGATGAAGACCGTCAGATCGTCCTCCTCCTCAGGACTTGGAGCCGCTCCTTCTCCAGGAGTGTGTTGGCCACATGTTCAGCAAAGCAACAATAAAGGCTCCAAACCGGAACTCTGAGTCGTCTCTATGAACCTGATCCAGTAGATCGATGGCTGGTCTGGTCTTGTGGCAATAATCTTCATGAATCTTCATGAATCTTCTTCATCATGCAATTCTTCTTCATAATCATCATGAATCTTCATCATGATGCAATTATCATGCAAAACTTCTTCCTCTTCTTGCAACTCTTCCTCTCTCCTCTTCTTCTCTGCGACTCCTCCTCTTCCTCCACCACTCCTCCTTCCTCCATGCGTTTGTCACAGCAGACGTGGGTTCTCCTCCCTGTAGTCATGGGGGTCTCCTTTGAAGGGCAGATGAGGCGGCTGGTTACAGATTCCCGTCAGAAGATGATGACGGTGCCGACGGTCATCAGCGGGGTCACCAGGAAGAGGCACAGGCGGTCCACCGTGCGAGCAATGCCGCTCCAGTTATCCTTCTCCTGCAAGCGTGAGACTGCTGCTTTACGCTGCGTGTGAACAGGCTCGAGCGCGCTCGTTGACAGACTTTAGATGGAATCGAGGACACAAACGTGTGTTTTCACCCTCTGACCTCGTTGTAGTCGTTCTTGTTGCGCATGTGTTTGATGATGTAGTTGGCTCCGTCCACAGCCGGCTTGATCTCTGCGTACAGCTGATCTGTCACTCCTCCCTCATCCTGTGGCTTCACAGCTACACACACAGCACACACACACACACACACACACATTGGTTCTTTCTCTTGAAGACTGGACCAGATGTTTCTGGGATACGTGTGTTTCTGTGGGCGTACTGGCGGCGTGTGTGACTCGGGTCACCAGTCCGTGCCTCTCCGACTGTTTCTCAAACATCAGCTCGCTGCGGGACTTCACGCTGTAATACTCCTCAGCCGAGGCGATGTAGCCCACCGAACTGGATCGCCGTGGCAACACTCCATCCCAGTAGGCCTCCGTCTCTGCAGGGCGGGACATGCGCAGGAGTCGAGGCAATCGCTCGAGGAAGAGCTGAAGAAAGAGAAACAAACCGAGATACACTTGATTTGAGAATACAGTACATTGACAAAAGTACAAAGCTGTGTGTGTGTGTGTGTGTGTGTGTGTGTGTGTGTGTGTGTTGTGTGTGTTTTACCCTTTTGTATATGTGTGTGTACCCCCCCCCCGGGGGGGGGGGGGGGGGGAAAAAACCCCCCCCTTTTTTTTTTTTTTTTATAAGAGTAAAAAAAAAAAAAAATGGGGGTGTTTTTTTTGGTTGTGAAAAGGTGTTTTTTAATTTTTTTTTTTTTAGGGGGGGGGGGGGGGGGGGGGGGAGACCCCAACCCCTTTACTTTTTTTTTTTTTAAAAAGGAGGGGGGGGGGGGGTGGTTTTTTTTTTAAAACAGGGGGGGGGGGGGAAAACCCAGGGGGGGAAACCGGGGGGGAAAAAAATACGGGGGGGGAAAAAATTTTTTTGGGGGGGGGGAATATGCGGGGGGTTGGGGGAAATTCCCCGGGGGAAGGGGGGGGGAAAGGGGGAAAAAAAAAAGGGGATAAATTTTTTTTTTGAATAAATTATTTTTTTAAAAGTAAAAAGCTCATCTATATATGTGTGTTTGTGTGTGTGTGTGTGTGTGTGTGTGTGTTTTACCCTTTTGGTCCACCCAGACATTACATGCGTGCTCGGCGTCCTGAAGTGAAGGTTGAGGACAACCACGCAGTTCAACACCACCACTGTCACCCCCACCATGATGAACATCAGATACCTTAAACACACACACACACACACACACACACACACACACACACACACACACACACACACACACACACACACACACGTTAGCTTGCAACAGACAGTGACATATTAAATGCGGAGTGAATGGGTGTGAAGTGACTGGTGTGTTGTCCTACTTTACGATGAGAGGAACAGACATGGATGTTTCTGGAAGCCTTTGGGAGATCAGCAGCAGGAAGACGGACTGAGCAAGCAGGACGGAGATGGACAGCGTCATCTTCTCACCGCCTACACACACAGACGACACCATCTAGTTCCTCTGAACGGCAGCAGCATCAGCAGGTGGGTCGGCGTGCGCTGACTGTCTGCGGGCAGGTAGTAGACCAGCAAGGCCAGGAAGGAGATGAGCACGCAGGGGATGATGATGTTGACCACGTAGAAGAGCGGTTTGCGTCTGATGACCAGGTAGAAGGTGATGTCCTGGTGCTTGTTGCTCTCCATGGGAATGTGTTTGTAGGTGTTTCTCTTGGCGGGCCGGTGGATGATCTCCCACTCACCGTTCTCTGTGCGTCCCCGAGAACCAAAGCTTAGACACCACCTGGATGTTTGCACCTCTGGCTCAGACTAATAAACAAACTCTGACACACTGAAACTCTAATCGTACTGTAAGACTGCGCGTATGAACATTTCAAACCAGTGAGAACGAATCTTCGACGAGTTACCTGTAAAGCTTGCAGGATCAATCACAATCCACTCCACTGTGTAGGCGGTACCGTTAAGAGCATCTTCCTTCAGGAGCATCCTGATCTCTTTGGCGTTGTAAGTTAGAGAGCTGCAAGGCATCGTGGGAAACGACAATCAACTACAGCCTTTTTCCACTGGCAGAGCTGAGCTGCAGATGGTTATTTCTTTTATTTTCTGTATTCACTTGAGGATTTGCACCTTTGCCTCCTCTCGTGTCTGTTCAGATTCTATAAAGGTTCAGTTTAAAACTCTCATCAAACGCTCACGTGAATTTGAGCGTGCAGTTCTGCCAGTCAAAGGGGAAATATTTGACACTGATGGAGCAGGACGAGCGGAAGATGGCGGGAGGTAACCAGTAGCAGAGGCCATCTGACGACACCAGGACGTTGGAGTAGTAGGCCACTTTGAACTGGGCGTCGTTGCTGAGGAGGTGAGCACACACACAGAAACGTCCCGGAAGGAACTGAAAACAGCCCGACAAGTGATACCTGTACATAGGTACGATTTTAGCGTTTACTCATCACCCTTTCTGATGACGTTAAAGGGCTGAAACAGCATTTCTGACCGTCAGGACGGCCCAGCCTCACTTGTTTTCCAGCACGATCTCTGGCAGCCAGACCATGTTGGACGGCAGCCGAAGCATGCTGATGCCATCGAACGCCGAGAGGTTCCAGGACAGCCGGTAATCAGTCCAGGTCTGGAACGGACAGACAGGCGGACAGACAGGCGGACAGGCAGACAGGCAGACAGGCCGGCAGTTTAATTAGTGAAAAATTTGAAAAACACCCTTTTATATTTGTAATTTACTTACATGTTCGATCCACACGTTTGTCAGCAGCGTCTCGTCTACTTCTTTCTGCAGAAAAGCGAATTTCAGAAGAGATGTTTTCTTCCTTCCTCTCAGCAAGATGGAGCTTTGATTTAATCGATCAAATAATGCGACCCATCTGTTTCCATCCTGCTGACCATTTTACTGTCCCAGTGTGTGTGTGTGTGTGTGTGTGTGTGTGTGTGAGACACACCAGGGAGATGAGGTTGGAGAGCGTGAGCGCCAGCTGCACGTCCACCGCGTCCTCGTGCCTCCTGACCGGACGCAGCTCTTTGTTGTACCCTAGTTCCTTGAACAGGTGATGGATGAGCCTCTCCTCCTCGTTTCTGCACCAACACCCTGAGACACACACGCACACACGCAAGTGCATCGCTGAATTCCTCCCGCGGCTCAGGTTGCAGCCTCTCGCAGCTGCTGCAACAGCCGCATCAACGTCACCGCCGCCGGCTTCGCCGTCGGGATGGTTCCCGGTCGGGATGGTTCCCGGTGACCACACAACCGCCCTTGAGTCTTTATGCATTTGTTTTCTCACCTGTAGTAACTTCCGGGACAAACAACCAGGTGAACACCGACAAATCATGCAGGAAAGTTTACGTAAAGTCTGTAGAGCAGTTTAGAAGCTTCTGTATTTGACCATCGGCCACCCGGTGTTTCACCATCCCTTTAATTAGTGATATTAATTAAAGTTGTAAGTATTTTACACTGAGATTAAAATGTAAATCTGTAGGTAGCTTCAAAGAAACTCACCAGGTGACAGCAAAAGGAGAAGGCCGGCGGACAGCAGCAGTCGGGGCTCCATGGCGGCTCCTGGCCGACCTCTGCCAGACTGACAGCAGACAGCTGCAGAAACAAAAAATAGGGGAGCGCGTCACGTGACAGCGTGCGCCTCCAACCCATCTCTCCTGAAGGGATTATGCGCCATATGCACACGTGATTAACGTGAAGAGTCTGAAAACCTAGAGAATTGAAACCGTGGCTGTAGTACCTCGGTCCCGCCGGCAGAGGGCGCCACGGCCCCGGCTGAAGTTCTGAGGCCTTTTCTTTGTCATTTAAGTTATTATAAAGTACAAGCACAAAGAATAAACGTAACAGGTAACTGTGTTTATTGAAAAAGGCATACATATAAAGAGCAATTTTATAAACTCCCAAGTGTTTAGTTGCCGCTGCTGAGGCTGTGGATCCTGCAGATTAGGGAGGACTGCTTGTTCAGCTCGTCCTCTTTCTGCTTCAGCCTCTGCTCCAGCTGACTCTTCTGCAGCTCCAGAGATGAAGCCTGAAAACAAGCGACCAGTCAGTCCTGACTGGCTGAACAGAAACAATCACATCTCCTGAGCGGATCCTGGTCTGGACCTTGATGCTGGCCTCCTTCCTGGCCTCCTCCATCTTGTTGAGCTCCATTCTCAGAAGGTCCACCGTCTCCTCCAGATCTTTTCTCTCTCGTTCCTTCTCCTTCACTTTCTCCTCCTCAGCTTGCAGTTCCCCACGAAGACCTAAAGGAACCAGGCGAACGTTTAGAGACGCACGTTTCCAGTGAAGAGAACGTTTTTAAAGCACCGCTGGCGTCACGCTCACCTGTGATGTCGTCGTTTTTCTGCTGCAGATCTGAGTGGAGGCACTCGAGCTCTTTCTCTCTCTCCTCCACCATCCTGGCAGACAGACACTGAACCTAAGACCGCTGCAGAATGCGCTCTACATGCGCGTGTGAAGAGGTTTGTCCTTACCGCTCATGCTGCAGCTGCAGGGTTTCATGGTTCTTCCTCAGACAGTCGTTCTGTTTGGAGAGCGAGAGGTGAGCTGCCTGCAGGTCCTTCAGCACACGCTCGCTGTTGTTGAACCTACAAAAATAATATGAACAACTAGAGCCAGATGCAAATATGCTGGCTGTTATTTTCCTTTTTGCCACCCGGAACCTCTGACCTGCTCAGCAGCGTGTTATAGGCTCCTCTCAGGACCTGGTGCTCCTCAGAATCCCGCTGCAGCCTGGAGTTGTGCTGAAAAAGCTCCTTCATGTCGGCCTTGGCGCGCTCCGCCTCCAGCACCTGGCTGTTCAGCTCCGTCTGCAGATCCTCGCCGCGGCGCTCCGCCTCCTTCAGCAGGGAGCCCAGCTTACAGGCCTGGGGGGGGGGACACCAGGACCATCACAAAGGGAGGAGGAGGAGAAGCCAGCACGTGTGGAGGTTACCTCCGCTTCCGCCCGAGCTTGCTGGAGGCGATACTGCTCCATGAGGCGGTCGGCCTGAGACAGAGCCTTCGCCTTCGCCTCCAACAAGTCCTGCAGGCCGGTCTCCTTCGCCTGGGGGGAAAAAAACACCACTAAACCTTAAAAGACCCCAAATGGTATTTGTTGGTGCTTTTTCCCGCTGACTCACAGTGAAGGTCCACAGCTTCTGTTCGTAAACGGCGATGATCTCGGAGACGCGTGAATCCTTCACGTGTTCCTGCAGCTACGACCGACAAAACCCCCAACTTTCAGTTTCCCCACCGGGCTGACCGCCCAGAGCCGCCTGGATCCCGTTACCTCCAGAGTATTCTGTAGCTTTTCACCCAGACAGTGGACGCTCCTACTGGAGTCGCTGGAGTCCAGCATGGCGGGAGCGGGCGCTTCCTGCGCTGCAGCACGTGGACCGGGCAGCTCCGCCTCCCTCTGTCGGTACGCGTTATTGGCAGCGATGCTTCCCCCCAACCTAGAAACAGAGGAGTTGACCAAAAAAGGCTTCTTGGACACAAAAACGAGGCGAGCATCAAACTGGGGACTGACAGCAGCAGAGGGAAGTGTGGGAGGGGCGTGGCCTCCTGCAGCAAGGACAGCCCCCTCTGGACCAGCTCTCTGTGGTGGGACGTCAGGGCCAGCGAGAGGGGCGTCACCATCCTCTGGTCCTGAGCCATACGGACAGGGAACGCGTCTGAGCGCCAGTCTGCGGGTGTGTGTGAGTGTGTGTGCTGGTCTACCTGCAGCATGCTGTAGAAGCTGGTCTCCATGTCCTTCACGTGCAGCCTCAGTTTGCTCATCAACTCCAGAGTTTTCAGCAGAGCCTCAGACATCAGCTGACTGAAAGACGGGATGCGGCGTTAACCAACCAGCTGGAGGAGACGTTGGGAGGGCGCCGAGACGCCGGTCAGTGCTCGCCTGAGCTCGTTGCTGTTGCTATGACAACAGGAGAGCAGAGATCCCGCCTGGGAGAGGCAAAACTGGGCGCTGACCTCCTGGGACACCAAAGATCTTGTGGCATCCACAGCACACAGGAGTGACAGAGTTAAGGCCCTGAACCCAACGCGGTCTCACGGACGAACGGCACAGCCAGCGGAGGGACAGGATATGGAGCAGCAGGCTGGAGACACCAGCGATGCGCCGGCACTGCTTCCTCAGGTGAGCGTCTCCTTGTGCAGGGTCGATGCTCTTTGGGAAGCCCAACAGGACTGGAAGCAACATTTGGGTGAAGCTCAGCACACAGTCAGACACCGTCTCTGGCCCCAGCGCCTCCTGAAGGCAGCAAAAGCCAAAGTCAGACACTTGGCATTAAAAACAAATACGGAGTAAAGATACCGACAGGTAACTTATCCTCCTAACAGAAACACCTGATCTAAACGCTCTTTAAGGGCGCCGCACCTCCAAAAGCTCCGTCAACAGCTGCAGGGTCTGCAGAGAGCAGGATTCAGCGCCATCCACGGGCGAGCCCAGCCACTGCACGAGGGCCAGGCCAGCGTCACCGCTGCAGCCCACGTCAGGCGCGGGCCCCTGCCCGCAACCCGCTACCTTCAGCTTGGGTCCCGCCGGCCTGAAAACCACCTCGCACAGCAGCGCACGCAGCGCAGGGACAGCGCACATGGCCAGGAGGAGCTCCAGCACCTGCACACACACACCAAACAGGTGGAACAGTCAGAGACGCGAAGGGCATCTGTCCATCTGGAAGCATGTTGGGTGTGTTCCAGCAGCAGATTCGGTACCTTTGCTGCAGACTCTGGGTCTTTTAACTGTAAAAGACCTAAAACCTGAGACACACACGCCGTGAAGTGTGGATACCTTGAAAGGGGGAAGTCACACTTGAATCAGCGACGTTTCACAGCAAAGTAAAGACAGGGTGTGAGCAGGGGCCAGCGCAAGCAGCAGCGTTGCTAGATCTTGTACATCTACATACTAATTCTTTAATACTGATGTTCATTAATGTAGCGTCCTCTTTAAAAAAACAAAATAGAGAAAAAGGTTTGTGTACCTGCTCAGGTAATCTGCTATTTTGGGGTTCTTTAAGAGGTCAACCAAAAGGTCAACACAGCATTTAGCCGTTGTGGTTCCGCCACCATTTACAATCATGTTGAACACAAGCTGGAAAGTCTGGTGGATGTTTTCTCTGCCAAAGAGCTGAGGAAAGCACAGAAAACCAAACAAAAGAATGAAAAAAGGGCTCTTCCCGGTTCTGATCACACACCCCACCTACCTTCTGTCCAACCTTCTCATTGAGCGCGAGGCTGGCGAGTATGGACAGCGTGAAGACCACCACAGTCAGACTGTTGTGGGTCAGGAAGTCGACCAGCGTGCGGTAGAAAGGCTTCACGTCGGCCTGCGCGGACAGAGTGGAAGTGAACCCGCTGCGTGTTAACGCCGCATCAACACCAGAAACCAGATGCAGCTGCAAGGCTGGAAGCTGATCTCCACCAGCTGACGGCGTCGCTCACCAGAGACTTGATGCGGCTCTGCACCGATCGGTTGTCCCGGCACAGGTTGGCCATGAGGCCGAGGCACGGCAGGAGGAGCTCATCGTTGTCCGCCTGGCTACTGCGCAAGGGCCGGACTAGTCAGTCAAAGGACACACACACACACACACAAACACACACACTCACACTTCCTTTTGTTTGTACGGATTCTCACATGTTTGTCACAAGAAAGGTGACCAGCTCCTGGATGTGGTTTGTGGACTGGAAGACGCCAGTGTTGTATGTCAGTTTCTGCAGCACCTGCAGACACTAGACCAGACACAACAGGCTCAAAACGCAGTTAAACAGACACGGACAACACATTTTATGCACTTTTTTACTTGCATAGTGCGTTTCCTAATGTATTGGGCTATATTGGGAGGCTGGGCTGACCTGCAGGACCAAGGGTTCCGCTGGGCTGGAGCAGTGCTGGTGGACGACAGACGCCAGAGTGCTGGTGCAGCTGTAGCTGCGGTGGAGAGCCTCACAGCTGGCCTCGTCGCATGCTGAACACAGAGAGGAGCCTGGAGGTTTAAAGAGAACCCAAGCTGCCACTTGTGAACCCACCTAGCTGAGCCAGCAGGGAGACGATGGCGCCGGTCAGTGCTGGGCTGGTGTTGGGCTCTGCAGCCAGCTCCAGCAGGCCGTTCATGCACTCGGAGGCCAGAACCTGGCCAGAGGACAGCAGCTGGCCAAATCTGAGGGCTGGAAACTCCTAGAAGAAGCGCAGAAGGAGCAGCGTGGTTGGGTCAGGGGTCTAAAAGCACCTGTAGCATCGGTCGGCTGCTCGCCTCCACTTGTCTCTGCAGCTGCGCCGCGTTCTGCCTGCTTCTGCCCTCTCTGTACTGCTGGATGGCGAGCCAGAGGGACTTGAAGCACGTAGACGTGTCCATCCTGGAGAAAAAAGGAAGAAAAAGTCAAGTGTTGCATCGTTGACGCGCAAAACTACCTAACTAGCTTGGCCGCGGCTCGGACGCAGCATGCTAACGCCCGTCACTCAACAGCGGGCTAAAAGGTGCCGATTTTAAAAGTTTGATTTCTCGCTTCCCTTAAACTGACACATTTGGGAGAACTGTGAACTGTGATAACTGAAATTACCCTCGTCCAGTTTCTTCCCCACCAACGTCATCAAGCGGCGACAGCGGCTGCGTCCTCCCGCCCTCAGCTTTAAAACTTGGACCGTACCATCTACAGGGGACGGGACGCCGTTACTCTGACCTTAAATAAGATAAATATCCCGACTTAAGAATTCTGAGCACAGACTTTCGACTCTTACAACTGGTATTGTGCTGAAAAAGAATAATAAAGCAGTATTGTTTTCTTTCGTTGAGTAATTTCTTTTACCCGACCTGCTAATAGTTTGGCGGAGGCCAACCATGTGACCTAGAAAGGCAGCGTTCCCCATCTCGTCGTTTCGCTTAAATATTATTTAGCAGTGAAACGTAAATATGAGCGCTTAAAGTCGAAAAATACGACATCTGACCGTCGTGGTGCTGTTTGAGGACCCGCAGATTGCCTATTTTGTCAGTTAATTCCCACGTCTGTCTGAGTCGCGAGTCGTCTGAGAACAATAAAACACACACCTGACATCCCCCGTTTGTTTCTGTAAAAAAGTCAAGTTTTATTTAAACATTAAAAATGTCCCAAAGTAGTTTTTACAGAATGGAAAATGTGCTCTCTTCTACGGAAGAAAATCCGTGGTTTTTCGTGCTAATCTTTTCTGTTTGTCATGCTATTTTTTTCCTGTTTTTCGGAGTAATTTGTTTTCTGTTTTTCGTGCTTTTTTTCTGTTTTTCGGAGTAATTTATTTTCCAGCCCTGTTACCAGAGTTCACATTGAGATCCCGCGAGAGCGTCCAACCTCCGTTGTGACGTCAGCCCCGCGCTTCATCCTAAACCTTCTGAATCATCTCTTGAGTCATTATGTTGCAGCCTGAATGCATTTCAAATGCATCATCTTGTATCCATTGAGCAGATCAGGGATGTCCAGCTGATCCTGGAGGAACATTGCTGAGTCTCGGAGATCTGAATGGTCTTTCTGAAAAAACGCAAAGTCTCCAGGTTCCCGCGTAATGTCCACCTATCATCCACCTATCGTCCATCTATCATCCACCTATCGTCCACCCATCGTCCACCTATCGTCCACCTATCATCCACCTATCATCCATCTATCGTCCACCCATCGTCCACCTATCTTCCACCTATCATCCACCTATCATCCACCTATCTTCCACCCATCTTCCACCTATCTTCCACCTATCATCCACCTATCATCCATCTATCATCCACCTATCATCCACATTCCGTCCACCTATCGTCCACCTATCATCCACCTATCATCCACCTATCATCCACCTATCATCCATCTATCATCCATCTATCATCCACCTATCGTCCACCTATCATCCACCTATCGTCCACCTATCATCCACCTATCATCCACCTATCATCCATCCATCTATCATCCATTTTCCTACCTGCTTCATTCCGTGTGGAATGAACGAGCTGGTCATGTTTGCTCCCATCGAGCGCTCAATAAAGGACGGAATGTGTCAGAATGGCTCAAGAGACGAGTCAGAAAGTTTAGGGTGAAGCGTCCAAGTGCGGGGCTGATGTCGCCACAGAGGTTGGACGTTCTCGCGGGATTTCAATGTGAACTCCGAGTAACAGGGCTGGAAAAAAATATACCCCGAAAAACAGGAAAAAAGATTAGCACCAAAAAACAGACAACAAATTACTCCGGAAAAACAGACCAAAAAAAAACCGTACTCTTCCCTTAGATTCTGCAAGAAATAAAAGCAGAAGCATGCAACAGGCAAGGAGCAGTAAACCGACTGTAAACGGTAATGTTGGAAAGCTTCTGCACTGACTGACCTCTTGATATTTGACGGCTGTTTCCTTCCTTCCTCTCTGATTCATAGTTCACAAATCTGACTGTAAGACACATGCAGGTGACAGCCGGATTTGGGCCGTAACCACCCCGCCCTCCATCCGTCCACCTCCCTCTCTGCCTGTCCCTGTGCGCTTTACAAGGCCCCCAAAATAAAAAGCATTATTATACACTATTAACATTTATTAACATTGTGACGAAGTGCTTGACAAAACTGACTTTTAACAGGAAATACGTCAACTTTGTAGTTTGAACCGACTGTTTAACTTCCCTCAAGTGCCACAGAAAAAGAAAAGCACAACCAATTTTCTCTCTTTTGTTTGACACTTTTTCAGTCTATTCTCCTAAAATCATCGTCAAGGATCGTTGTCGCCATCCTTCCTTCACTCTCCTTGTGTGTCAGGGCTGCTCAGTAAGGCAAAACCTTCACGTAGTCATCAGAATCAGCATCATCTAGAAAAACACAAACACTTTAAAACACATAGAAGATTCGAGGTGGAGAAAACGCGCGTCTGGGTCTTACCGTCAAACACACACTCTTCCTCATTCACGCGCGGCTTCAAAATGGCTATTTTCCTTTGGACGGCATGTCGGAGGTGCATGGCAAGGCCCTGGTCCCTGCGTTTATAGTGCCTAATCAGATCCTCCAGATTCTTAAAATACGTCTCCTCGATACCGTCGGCCACCTGCAGTAACGGCAGAAAGGAACCGACAAAAGGCTCACAAAGAGATGGGGATTTCATTCATCCTGCTGGAATTTAACCAAGAATTTTTAAAAATGTAATTCAGAGCATTTTGTTGTTTTACAGTCAATAAAAACACGAGCATTAAAAGCCGACAGACCTTCAAATCCATTTGGACTGTCGATATGGAAAAATGTACGTCAGTATCAACAATGCAGAACGTTATGTGGTGCAAAGGTGAGCCTGATAAGATCACGGCCTAAATGTCATTAGACGTCAAACACCAGAAACCAGTTGGGTGAGTGGGTTGTCGTATTTTTTCCCCCGCAGCTAAAATTGAATGTTTTTGCATTTTGCTGACGCGAAGCATGTGTGTTTACCATCAGCATGTAGTCTCCACTGCGTGTCTTCAGCAGTCTGTAGGTGTAAACCACTCTGCCTTTACTGCAAGAAGAAAAACAAGGTCGCAGTCAAAAGGTTTCTGCAGAGTCAACGCACGATGAAAACTACAAATCACCTGTGTTTCAGTTAGAAATAAGCAGACAATGTCTCACTATTTATAGAAATACTGAGATAAAAAAAATAGTTAGTCAGAAATGAGCATAAATATATACAGAATTTTATCCAGCACATTTAAGTAAAATGCTCCATTTTAAAGAAACTGCAGATAGCATTAAATGCACCTGAGACGTCACACACACACACTCTAATCACAGGACTCTCCTGCTGTAAATGTGAGTACTCACAAAACACACAGACACATGGCTCCTGGGACGGTCTCGCTGTCTCGGATCAGGTAGGCTCCATCCTTGTTCTTCTTTCCCAGCAGTTCTTCGCACGTCTTCCTGCCGATGGCACCGTGGTAACAGAGCGGCAGAGCTTCTGCCATCACCAGCAGGACGGACGAGAGCCCGAGACCAGCGCCCGCAACGCTCCCCCACTATTAAAACATGCAGCTTGGTCTGGCTTGTGGTGTCTGCCGTCATCAGCAAGCGGAAAAATGTTTGTGGTGATGAGAGCTGGGTCAGTGAAGATGGTAGGGAGGAAACACACACACACAAATGCGCGCACACACGCAGTTTTTAACCGGAAATGTTGCTGTTCTCTGTTTCTGAACAATGTGAGAGAAACTCTGAAGCCATCATAAATCTTCCACCTAAAAACTGGCTTTATTTTGTGTCAGAAGCTCCAGAACAAAGCCCAGGTCCTGAGGTCAGGACCTGGAGGTCACGTCTGCTGTGCTGAGGGTGCCGAAGAGCCTCCGTCAGCCAGCAGAGGAAGGGTGGCAGCGGCTCCACCAAACCAGCAATCTAGGAAAAAGGGTGCACGAGAGGCACCAGGTCAGCCTGACGGGGGGGACAAAGGTCAAAGGACAAAGGGAAGGTCGGCCGCAGAACCTTCTTTTCAGCGTTTATCACTTTCCGGTTCAGTGACAACTGCTGCTGGGAAAGTGGCTGTTGTAACTCCTGCCCGATTCTGAGTAGAGCGGACCTCTGATTCTCAGAAACACGAAAAGGAGAAGAAGCAATGAGAAGCATCTTTCATGCAGAAGATTTCTTTTTTTGGAACGCGTGGCACAGTTGCTAGGCAACCGAGGGTGTTTGCTAATGAGTCTGAATTCACAGCCTCTTGAGTTGCTGGGTGCCTCCACCCCCCTGAGGCCTGCTGCTGCATCCAGAACCCTCCCCATGGCCCTGCCTGGCCCTGCCTGGCCCTGCCTGGCCCTGCCTGGCCCTGCCTGGCCCTGCCTGGCCCTGCCTGGCCCTGCAGCTCCTCCCCCTCTCCCCCGTCTCTCCTCTCTCCCTCTCCCTCCCAGGGGGTCGCAGCGGATGGCCGTCTACACCGAGTCAGGTCCTGCTGGAGGTTCTCCACCTATCCCTGCCCCTGAGGTCCCTGGGGGGGGCGAGGCTTCGCCTAAGCTCTTTACCTGGTCGGACGCTGGGCCCACTTTTTGACCTTTTACCCGACGGCCGAGCGGCCGAGCAGCCGAGCAGACTTCTGTCCTGGTCTGCAGCAAATCTGGAGCAGAAAAGTCAGAAAACCAAACAAACCGGCTGAACCGTGTTGAAAGAGTGAGCGTGTCCACTTCTGCTTGTGTGCAGCCTGTTTAATGACATGCTGCTGGCTTTTTTTAGCATGGCTGCTGCGGTTCCTCTCACCTATAATCAGCAGCAGGCAGCAGTTTGTCTTTGCAGCCTTTTTTGCCGCTCAGGACTACGGGTCTAGGCGGACCCGTAGTCCTGAGCGGGATATCTCTGTGAAGGAACACGCCGTCATCCTGGCCACAGTTCAGACTAAAACCTAAACGAGCTTTGATTTCCCAGGTCCCACCTCCGTTTCTCCATCCTTCCAGATCCTTACCGGAACAGTTGACCCCCCCCTCCCTGCCTCCCTCCCTCCCTACAACCCTCAGACCTCCTTTTCCTGCTCTCTTTTTTCCTTTCACTCGTCTCTGGTTGCAGGAAGGATGAGGTGCCGTGGACTCCTGGCTCTGCTCGGACTCCTCCTGCTCTGTGAAGGTGAGAGGAATTCCCTAAATGATAGTTTGTTCTAAAAAAAAAGCTCAATTAGGGATCAAAAGTAACAAAAATGTGACGCTAACTGCGGCTTTGAGGGTCTCAGGACCTTAAACAGCGTGGCTGCAGACAGGAACAGCTTAGTGAAGAGAAGGTGGAGATTATTTAAAGTTATCCCTCCATCTGCTCCACTCTTCTCTCTCTCTTTCACACACACACACACACACACACACACACACACACACACAGTCTTTTGGCCGTAGTGTGTCTTTTGGCTGCAGTGTGTGTGTGTTTGTGCCCTGCAGACGTCAGTGACAGGATGTTTTTTTAGCAGGCTGATCCTATTCAGGGCGTCACGGCCTGCCTGCCTTCTAATGAGGCTGTGGACAGGCTGCTTCCTTGATGGCTGTTTCCAGCTCCAGCCACAGTGGCTCCGGTCCCAGTCTGACCTTTCCACCCCTGTTCTCGGATGTTTTTCCGTGTTTGCCACCCCAGGCCAGGAGCAGAGCGGTGCAGGGGAGTCATGTGACAACTTCACCGACCTGGACCTCGCTCACTGCTTCCTCGGAACCAGCCTGTACGTGCGCCTGCTGCTCTACACCCGCTCCAACCTGGACTGCGGCCGTGAGCTCCGGCACCGGCGCCTGTCCGAGCAGCCGCTCTTCAACGCCTCCCGCCCCACCACCTTCGTCATCCACGGCTACAGGCCCACCGGGGCGCCGCCCATCTGGATCCAGCACATCGTGCACCTGCTGGCCCAGCAGGACGACATGAACATCGTGGTGGTGGACTGGAACAAGGGCGCCGCCAACCTCAACTATTTCACCGCCGTCACCTACACCAGACAGGCGGCGCACAACCTGACGGGCTTCATCCTCACCATGCAGGTGAGGAGCTTCCCAGGCGGGGATTCCCGGCCCTGACCCCGACCCTTGACCCTTGACCCTTGACCCTGGCCTGCCTGCAGGAGGAGGGAGCGTCTCTGAGCTCGGTCCACCTGGTCGGCGTCAGTCTGGGAGCTCACCTGGCCGGGTACGTCGGCGCCAACCTGAAAGGGAGGATTGGACGTATTACAGGTAAAAGTGGAGCGTCCGTAACCAACCTGCTGCAGCGGTGAGCCGCTGACCGACCCGCCAGCTTGTCTCGGTCTTCAGGTTTGGACCCGGCGGGACCGATGTTCACCAGCGCCACAGCGGAGGAGAGGCTGGACCCCTCGGACGCCATGTTTGTGGACGTGCTGCACACAGACATGAACTGTGAGTCCTCCGGTCAGACCGGCGGATTAGGACTCCGCACCAGCAGGGGCGCTGTTCCGCAGAGGAAAACAAAGATTTCTAACGTAAAAGAATCATTTGTTCTGGAATGAACATCAATAACACAAGTTTCTTTCTGGGATTTAATCTGCAGCATTTGGGCTGAGAGGCGCTCATGGCCACATCGACTTTTACGCCAACGGTGGATTCGACCAACCCGGGTGTCCAAAAACCATCTTTGCAGGTCCAAACCCTAGCCAGCCCTTTAGGCTGAGCCCGAACCCAGAACCAGAACCCCGGCGTGAGCAGACCCACTCACAGCCGTGGCTCTGGCCCACAGGTAAATCCTACTTCGTGTGTGACCACCAGCGCTCCGTCTTCCTCTACCTGTGCGCTCTGAACCGCACCTGCAGCCTCACGGGCTACCCCTGCGCGTCCTACAGCAGCTTCCTGGAGGGCCAGTGCCTGCAGTGTGAGGCCTTCAGGCCCTCGTCCTGCCCCGTGCTGGGTAGGTGAGCCGTCCGGCCCCGCGCCGACCTTACCTGCCGTGATGGAGGTGCGATGGCCCGTGTGATGTCACCTGCAGGTTACGATCTGAGCCCGTGGAGAGACACGCTGCTGAAGCTGGGACAGACCAGAGTCTTCTTCAGCACCACGGCAGCGCTGCCCTACAGGAGTGAGTCCTCAGAAGGGTTCCGTTCCCACCGGACCACTTTCCACCCTGTTGATGGTCTTTGTCCTGCAGAGAGCAGCTACAGGGTGGACATGGTGACCTGGAACCAGTACCTCCGCTGGGGGGTGGTCTACATCCGGCTGCACGGGGGCAGGACGTCCACAGAGGCCCGGATAGACCAGTGAGTGAGACGCCACACCGGACCGAGGCTTTCGGTGGAGGTCAGCTGATCAGGTGGAGGTCCGATCTTCACCCCTCTCCTCCCCCCGGCAGTAAGCTCCTGCGCTTCGAGCAGTACACCTCCACCCGCCTGCTGGCCCAGTTCGACGAGGACCTGCCTCAAATCCAGAAGATCTCCATGCGGATCAGCACCGGCAACGTGATTGGACCTCGCTACAAGATCCGGCTGGTGCGGGTCCGCTTCACCCCGCTGGAGCGTCCTGACAGGTGGGGACACACACCTGAGACGGCCACCCAAGTGGCAGGCTCACGGCCCCCCACCTTCCTCTCCTCAGGTTGCTGATGTGTCGCTTTGACATCATCATGGAGGAGAACGTGGAGGTGGCCTTCCGACCTCTGCCCTGCGACTCCCACCTTTGACCCGGAACGAGGCACACCCCTGCTGCTTCTTCTGTGGTAAAGGGAGGTGGACCGGTGGAGCGCGGGTGACCTGCAGGCTCCTCCATGGCTGAGCCGACCTTCTGGAGGCTCACGCCGCCGCCGCCGCTGCGCTGGCGCGCGCTGACCTCTGGAGGACGTTCTTCAGGCGTTGTTTTTTTCCTGACAGATGCTTTTTATGCGGATCTTTTATACTCCGACATCAACAGCTGCTCTGGACTCACCGTCGTTCTCTGGAGCAGCTGTGGAAAACAGATGAAGATGGTGATGACGATGGTGATGACGATGGTGATGATGGAGCTGTGTTCAAGTTTCTATGAAAATGGGTTTACGCAACTAAAAATGGCAACTACCTCAAAACCAAACAGTGGTTTCTTGTTTTAGTTTATTCTGATTAGTATTTTTAACATAAGAGTCGCGTCCTGGTGAAAAAAAACAAACTTTCAACTACATGAAAAATGAAAAGTCGTATCTAAATTACAGATAAATTTATCTTCTCTGGTGGTTCACCAAAGTGAATCACCAAAGAGAAGATAAGGAAGATAAGGACTTTTTTAAAGACATTTCCCCCAAAACAACACTTATGGATATAGATTAGTTGATATTTTAATCTCAAAGTTTCCCAGCAACAACGTCAGACTCATAAATCATCCGTCCAAATGCTTTGTTCTTCCTGGACATCAGGGGAGACGCGAGGATCAAAGACCAAAGCAGACTAACGTGGCGATGAAGCCGTTATGAACCCGAGTCCGCATTTAAAACCAATCCGTTTCTGGTTCACAACATAAAACCATCAAAACCAGAACACAATATAGAAACGATGACATGGGCAGAAGAGGAGTTAAAAGAATCCAGATTGTGGTTTTAATGGACATTTGAGGTTCAAGTCGTCACGTCTGGACACAACGGTCCTCCTCCGTCCCATCAGGAGCTCGGACCTGTCGGGCGAAAACACAAACAGTTCAGAGGCTCCGGCCCGATCGGGGTCATGGATTACAGCTGGGTCAGGGCAGAAACAATCAAAGAGGATTGGAAAGAGGCTCAGGTATGAATAGAAGCTGAGCGGCGGGAGGGCGGAGGAGCCGCCACCAGCAACGGGTCAACGAGGCCAGAAGATGTTACACAATCAGTTCACCGCAGAAGACAGCGGCTTTTTCTGTCTCACTCCTGAAACTAATCCCCCACAGGGGGCTTTTAACTATATAACTTCACTTTTAACTATAGGACTTGTTCACACAAAAATATGACATTTTTGTTAGCATCTTTTTAGGGGGAAAAACCCCGGTTCAGTTCCAGCCCCTGCCTGTAGGGGACGCTGGTGAGATAGATATTTTTTGAACAGGCTGTTTCTCTCGCGCTCATTTTATATTTAATTGTTTGCGTGACTCTGCTCACCTGCTTGGAAGTTGTGTTTTTTCTGTTGTCTTATTAGTGTAAACTGGTTGCCGACTCTGTAGTTTATGCGTTGGAAAGCTTTAAAAGGCCGGTGCGGCCCTCCTCTCCTGTGCCCCTGAAACAGAGAGATCAACGCCCAGCTGCAGGGTCACGTGACCGACAGGCTAGCGGTCCCACTCCCAGAAGAGGTCTGACCATGAAGAATTCTCCTCTCCTGTGTTGTGCTGGAAGATGAGAGAATCCTTCCGGCTCCATCTGATCCCCTTCGTCCTCTCTGTACTCTGCACTCGCCTCACTGCAAGAACAACAAAAATGGTTCCCTCTTTCCTGATTTTCATCAGAAAGACGGATGAGTGGAGGGTAAATCCCACCTGGCTGCCCCTAGGCGCTGCTGCGGTGCCCTGCCCCCCGTGATGGTGATCTTAACGCCCTCGGTCCTCTCCTGCCTCCTCCTCTCCAGGTCGTGCCTCAGGTCCCCGGGGCCCCGCACCGGCTGCACCCATCACCAGGTCAGACATCAGACCTCTGCCGGGGTGAGCACCGGGGTCTTACCTGCAGGAGTCTGGAGAAGACGGGCTCCTCTTCATCCAGCAGAGCCTTCACGTTCACCTTGAAGCCTCTGAGCGGACAGAAACACAGAAAATGGTCCCTGGGAAGAAGAGGGGACGGAGGAGGAGCATCACCCGGCACGTGACCCACTGGTGGGAGCTGAATCGCTGGTTCAGAGTGGGCTTTTTCGGCTCCTTGTCCTCAGAGAAGGTGTCCTTCTGCGGCGCTGAGAAACGTTCGTTTCAGGGGTGAGCCCCCTCCCTCCAAAATAGCGCTCTGTCAACACACCAACACACACACGCCATCAGGCCCCGCTGGGTGTGGGGGCCCCCATCGCCGCGCGCCGCCGACCTTTGACGTGGTGCACCAGGGTGATGATTTCCTGGGCAAAGGTTCCGGTGCGCGTGGGGCTCTCGCGGTACGTCCCCGAGTGCTCCAGCATGGGCAGGAAGTCCAGCCGCTGGCGCCCGACGTTGACAAGGTCCAAAGACAGCTGCCTGTCCGAGGAGGAGCACAGCCCGCTGCAAAAGACACAGGCGGGCGTCAGCCGGGGGCCAAAAAGCGCTCAAAGCCGCTACGGAGTCAGAGGGAAAGTCAGCGCGACGAACACGGGTTCTGTACCTTACCCACACACTCACCTCCGCCACGGGCTCCACAGTTAGTGTTTACGCTAGGAAAACTGCCGCATGCAAACAACAGGCCAGGGGGTCACATATTAAGTAAAAGTTCACACTTCTTTTCCATTTTTATTCATGAAAACGTGGGTACATCATCACCATGGCGATCGCCACCACACGGCCCTCCGTGGCAGAGGTTCGCAGCAGTCGGGTTGTGGGTTCAACCCCCGAGGGCCTGAGTTAGTTTGCTCTCTCCATGTTTGTGTGCCTTTCCTCCAGGTTCCTCCAGGTTCCTCCAGGTTCCTCCAGGTTCCTCCAGGTTCCTCCCAGGTTCCTCCCAGGTTCCTCCAGGTCCACGACCAGCCTCAGCCATCCTCCATTCCAGACACCCCTGTGTTGTTGTGGAAGGCTCCTCAACATCCATTTCCTCTCCTCAGGTTTCCAGGTGTGACCCTCTGGGGCAGGTTTCCAGGTTCTCCGTGTCCGGCAGTGCCGGCGCTTCCACCATGCTGCCTTCAGAACCCTTCGGTTCTGTTGAAGGTGCTTTCCTTCCACCGCCTCCCTCGACAGAACCCTCACGTTCCATCCGCTCAGACTCACCGGTACGAGGCTGAACTGAAGCCGCTGCTCCCCCATCGGAAGGCTCCTCTCAGCTCCTCCCCCTGGGCCAACGGGCAGCTGAGCACTTTTAATCTGCGGCCATTTCTTCTATTTGGTTAGTGATCCAGATTTGTCTCAGTAGAACTCTTGGTGTTCTCCAGACACCTGCTGATGTTCAGCTCCTGCTCACAGACCTGGGACACCTGCTGTCATCCAGCCATGGTTGGACATCCAGGCCAAAGCTTCCACCAGGTCTTTTCCATCCAGCTGACTCCAGTTTCTTTAGAAGAATCCATGCGTAGAAGTGACCACCCACAGAAGTGTTTGTGGGTCCTTCAGCCCACAGGACCACTGCAGCCACCGTTCCACGTGTAGATGTTCTCCTGCTGCCAGGTTGTCCCTGCGTAGTCCGAAAGGCTCCACAGGAACCAGCGTTGGCTACTGCTGATCCAGGCAGATCTGTGCGGAAAGACTGGAGCCACCTTCTTCTTCTGCTCCTTCTGCTTGTGACTCCCAGCAGTTTCCTGCCCGGCGCCTGAACGCTGCCAGAGAGCCCACGTCAGCTCCACCAAACCACCTCCAGCGGCAGAAACACGGGTCCCTGAGGGCCTCCGGGGTCCTTCTCTTCTGGTTCTTGTTCTTTTTCCTGGATAAAGACCTTCGGCATCTGCACCGTCTTCAGTTTTCCCAGCTGAGAAGCTCACACATCCTCCATGGGTCTCCATGCGTCCTGGTTGGACGGCTGTCACTTACCCCGACGCGTCCAACCTCCTCCAGTGTGTCCAGCAGCTTCTTCTCCTCCGTCTTCAGTGCTCCGCCTGAGGAGAGGCAGCGTTCTTCTCTCCCTGTTCCTGCAGTTCTACGGCCTGAGTTCCCCTGGTGTCCATGAAAGAACCTTCACTCAGAGGGGCACACCTCTGGAATTCTGGGATTCCCATCCAGATCAGAGAGATCAAGCTCCACACTCTCCGTTTAAACGTGGCCCCCTTTCACCTTAGGAAAAGAAGTGTGAACTTTCACCTCTTACCTGAGATCTTGGAGAAAAATTCTCTACCTGTTTTTGTTCACGGGCTGGTTCATGTCCACCTTGATGGTTAGCGTCTCCTCGGCCACCACGGTCACCTTGTTGGATTTGGGACCGTTCCATTCCGCCGTCCTCCGATGAGGCGTTTTGGGATGCGAGTCGGGGTCGGGCGGAGGTCGATCCAGACTTCTGGCTCTGTGGTCCGTCCACGGTTCGGCTCTGGTTTCTTCAGGCCTGATGGGATTCTTGAAGTTGTCTTTCACGAAGGGTCGACACTCTGACCTTTGCTCTTGATGGGACGGATCGGAGAATCCGTGTGAGGCCTCCAGGGAGAGACTCCTGGGGGGTCCGGCTCTCCCTCCTTGCTCTCTTGCCTGAAAGCTGCTCTTCCCTTTCTGCTTGCTGGGCATCGCGGTGCTTTTTCCCCCTTGTTGAACGGGGTTCCTCCTAGTTTCAGGGTAACTGGACGTTCTCCCGTCATCCCTTCCTTCACTCGCATCCTCCCGTAAGTCCGACCCGTCTTCTGGCGTTCGGTATCGCTCGGCTGGGTGGAAACTCCTCCGACCCACAGCAGAACTGTGATCTCGGTGCTTGTCAAACCGATCCAGTGAGTGATTTCCGTGGGGCCTGAAGCCGTGATCGTGTTCAATGATAAGCGGTCTCGAACGTCCTTCGGCATCCCTTCCAGGTTTATCCCTGGCTGCGTAACGCTGCTCTTCAACCTCCTTATTTCTGTACCTGTGACAGCATAAATACATGTTTTTAATTGCTTACACTTTAGCAGGCGTGGACTGTCTCAATCAGATTTTACCACTGTCCTGTGAGTTGTGAGGAAAAGAGTGTCTAATCAAACACAGTTTGCAACCTAAGAAAGTTGGAATCCTTTCATCCCTCCTCTCTTCTCCTCCCTGTGTGATGAATTTACCCATTCTGCTCCTCCGGCTTTCTTCTTTGCCTTCTGAAGAGAGGACTTCTCTCTTGATGGGAATCCTCCCTCTGTCTCTCTCCATCAGAAGTCTGAGTGTTTCTTCTTCCTCGTTCCCAACCGGATTCCCAGTTTGGTGCGTGAGGACTTGTCCTGGGGCCGAGGTCCCTGAACTTGTCCCAGCCTCCTCCCTGCTTCCTCTTGTCCATCTTGGAATCTTTTTGCTGGTAATCTGAGTAAAACCTCGGTGCTGATGTCATCTCTTCCCTCTGGATCCTCAAAGGTGATTTAGGTGGCCTCCCCCAGTTATTGGACCCCTTGGAGGCTTCTCTGTGTCGATCTCTGTCTTCTGCTCTGCGGGGCGGCGGCGACAGCCTCTGGCGGTCAGCATAGCCGACCGCGCCATAGCGAGGCGGAGGTCGTCTGTGGCGAAGTTCTTCCTGGCTGGTGCGATTGTAATGCATTAAGGGTGAATGGTCATCTGGGAAATATGGGGATCTTCTGTGGCCTTCTGGGTACAGATCTTCTCTGAGGAAATCCAAATGTGGTGCGTGATTTTCTCTCCTGTCCACATGATCCTTGTCCAGTTTATGACCTTTGTAACAATCCAAGCGAGGTTCTTTAAAAGGAAACCTGCAAAATAACCAAAAACGAATTAATACAACAAATGCATTCAGATTTTAGCAAAAATCCAACCTAATATCTTGCAATTAATCATCTGCTTTTTACTTCTGTTGTAGGGGACAAAATTACATGACAAGATTTACCTGTGATGAGGCGAATGTGACCGTTTTGACATTTTTACCCTGGAAGGAAAGTAAGTATGTGAATTCAAAACAAGCTTAACTCCTCACAGCACAAGTGCAATAAACTTCAATAAACTATTTTGTTATAAGTTATTGAGAAAAACTTTGGCCTGAGCTGGACCACCAACCTTTGGAAGCTTCACCGTTTTAAACCCTAGTTACAGCCCAGATTCTTTTGGCTGATCAATAAGTTTATAATTTGCACATCTTGAGGTACACTTGAGTTCTTACACGTGGCTGCACTTTACAACAAGACATTAATTTAGTTCCTATTGTCTGGGGACACCTAAGGAGACAACTGTGATCTAAACACTGTCGGATCTCTACAGACACAATAGAACACAAACATCGCTAAATCTACAAAACACAGAGAGCACAGGCCTCGTAGACAAGCTGCAGAATAAATGGTGGTGTTCTGATGATTTACCGGTCCAAACAGCCATTTACAGGCTACAGGCTGACCCTTGTTGTACATATATATCCTGAAGTTCGGCCAGACAACTTTAGCTTTCAGTGAAGTTTAGCTTACTTTGCTAATACATTTTTGTAACACTGGGCTGCTGTAGCCAACATATCTGATAAAGCAGATCCACTTATTTGTATAGACACATAATCTGTCCAAGAAAACCAAACTCTTAAGGTTAAGGGGGACCAACAGTTCCAAAGTCTTCCAAAAGTAAAGTTAATTAGCAGCCAGGGTTGCGCAGTTGGCTTACCTTGGTTAGCAACACGCGGTAGGCTCCCGCGGCTAGAGAAATAAAACGACTAGAAACGCCCAACTATATGGCGAAATAACAGTTTTAAATGTATAACCCAACAACACCCAGGCCCTTTAACAAAGAGAGGCGGCTAAAATGCTGAGTTTAAAATGGTACAACTTCCAAAATTCCTGTGTTGACATTTAAGCAGCTAGCATTTTCCATCCAGAGGCCGGAACTTCCGCACACTAATTCTTCTTCTTCGTTTTTCTTTTTCTTCTATGGATTTTCTTGGCGGTTAACAAAAACGAATTTGTGCATTTACGCCACCAGCCGATGTGGAGTGTAGGCTACGACATAAAAAAACCCAAACTAATTCTTCTTCGTTTTTTTTTTCTTCTTCCTCGTTTTTCTTCTTATTCTATGGATATTCTTGATAGCTAACAACAACGAATTGGTGCATTATCGCTACCAGCCGTTGTGGAGTGGGGGCTACGACATTAAATTAATTTAAAAAAAAAAAACAAAACTAATTCTTCTTCTTCGTTTTCTTTTTCTTCTTCTGTGGATTTTCTTGGCGGTTAACAACGAATTTGTGCATTATCGCCACCAGCCGATGTGGAGTGTGGGCTACGACAATTAAATTTTAATTTTAATTTTTAATTTTGTCACTAATTCTTCTTGTTTTGGGGGTTCTTGGCTGTTATAAAGCAACATATTGGTGCATTACTGCCCCCTACTGAAACGCACGCTAATTAAGCGTAAAAGCGCCTCCATTATTAAAGACAAAAAAGCGTCATCTTTATTTTACGTCAACAAAACTATGCGAATAATGTGTAGAATTAGGCCTTTATATTTTCTCGTCTTTATTAGACTTCATTTAAGACTCATATTTGCAGAACTTTTACTGGAAGTTTTAGTGTCTGCCCAGTTTAATTTTTAATCTAGTGAATCTTAAAACCAACACACATATTACATTTCAATAAAAATCTGCTGCAATCTGCTGTTATTTCTAAATATTATATGCCTGCCGTTATTATTTGGTGTTTATTTAGCAGCTCATTAACACAGACGTCTGGATGAGGTTTATTATTTTTGTCATTATTATCCATGCACCACATTGACAGTATATTCCACCAAGCTGCAGTGTCTGTTAGGTAATATCAAGATAAACATGATGCCCTTCAGTTTTATTTCGTACACAACTGGACCGCGGAGACCCTCGGGATCACAAGTTTTCTTGGAATCTTGAAGAATGAAAACATGGAGAGAAACGGATAAAAACAGCTGAAGTCTGCAGCAGTGATGAATGTGGCGTTCTGAAAAAGCAGCAAAAACGACCTCAAAAACATTCGTGGCTCCAGGTGTCACGCCTTCTCGCCAATCGTTTGGATGAGTGAAAACTCACTAACTCTTTTGCTCCCTTAAAAACACAAAATTGCCCTCCCAAAAACCCAAAGTCCAGCGACGCCCGATCCAATTTTTCATTATGAATTTGCACAATATGCTCCCATAAAAGAGTCAAATACTGAGTTAAACCCCTAGTCGCAAATCAGCGTCTCAACATCTGTTTCTGCCATCTTCTCCTCATCAAAATGCATTTTAAATCCCTTCCTTAGACTGAAGGCGGCCCTTGGAAGGGCGAGTGTGTGCCTGCTGAGGGTGGGGGAGCCGGTGGAGGTGGAAGGCCTCGGAGGTGATGAGCTGTGAGTGTTTTCTGAACCGGTGAGGTATATTAGAGCTGAGCTGGCTGACACGAGAACAGTGCAAGACACGACTACTGGAAGTGCACACTATCAACCGCAGCTAGCGTGGGTACAGCCGCTGCAGACCAGCACACCCTGGCTTTTTTCTCTTCCTTTACTCAGCCCTGACCTGTCCCTGTCTGTTTAGCAGCTGCTGGGGATGGGAGGAACCATCAAACACACACGGCTACAACCGTAAGCAGCCCTAGCGGCTGTTCCTAAGACTGGCTACACACACTGACTGGGATCCTTCCTGCACACGTGAGCCATTTCTCCACCTGGACGCGTCTATTTACACTTTTACAGGCTGGATGGAAGCAGATGACGCTCCTGTCTGGTGTGGGGGGGGCAGTGCAGATGAGCAACGCTGCTGCACACAGGACAGGTGGAGCAGGACCCAGCAGAGGGTGGGGGGACAGGCGGTGGTCATGTGACTGTAAATGAGCTGAGCAGCCTGCGTGGCCTGAAGATCCCCACAGGTTTGTCCATCTGCACTGCCTCCAAACGCCACCAAAGGCCTGCTGACGCAGGTGTGTGATGCCTCTCCTGGAGGAGAGGCCTGCGGCTGCTGCTGGGGTGGCGGCGGACCCAGGCGATGGTCTCCCGCTGGTTCCTCCTGACGTGAGGTTCTGCTGAACCCGCCAGTTGGCAAACTGACCCTGAGAGGAGAGACGGACAAACCGGAGGGGTTGGCTGGGATCGAGGTGACCATCTGAAGGTGTGTGTGTGAGCGTGTGTGCGAGGACCTGCTCTACTGGACGTCCAGCTTGCTGGGCCCGACGCTGCACATGAGCTGGGAGGACTCGGAGGACTGGGCGCTGCAGGCCTGGATCAGCAGGTTCTTGTTGAGGTCCCCGACCCCGCTGCTGGCCTGCACCTTGGGGTAGCTGGGCGTCTGGGTGCTGGCGCGTCCGTGAGCGTCCAGGTCCATGACCTGTTCCTCCGTGACCGGGGAGAACTCCTGAGCGCTCGCTTGCTCCTCCCTAGAGACTGGACTGATGGAGACAGATGGAGAACTTGAAGACAGGATGGTGACGGGGATAAAACGACAGCGTAAGCGATCCAGCCGCCCTGCGGAAGCTTCCAGGTCCCTTCTCAGTTGCTTCTGCCTCACCTGACGTCCATAGACTGGACTCCATCAGACAGCTCGTCCAGGCAGCTCTTGGTCTCCAGGGATCCCAGCGTGATGGTGGGGGCCTCGGCCGGGGACCGAGCGTCCTCCTCTGAGGGGGCCGTCAGGCTGGTCCTGGCGTCAGGCACTGCAAACACACCAAACCCTTTAAGGCTGCTTTTCCAGTCTCCCTGGGCTCCCTCTCTCCAAGACCGATCTGTCTCTGGACTCAGGCGCTGCAGATGCGCCGCGGGGCCTCCGCCAGCAGGCGGCGCTGTCCCCTCGGCTGCTGAGTCACGCTGCAGCTCGTCCAGGTGGGACCAGGATGTGGGGACATGAGGACAATCAGGAGACTAGGAACCTGCAGCCTGGGGCTCGGCGTCACTCCTTCGCGTCCTCTTCATGATCTCCTCGATTCTCTGGGAGGACAGAGACACGGTCACCTGGAGCAGGAAGCAGCTGGAGCAGGAAGCAGCTGGAGCAGGAAGCTGCGCCACCTTCTTCCTCTGCAGCCGCTCCTGCTCCTCCTGAAGGTGCAGCAGCTCCCGCTCCTGTCTCTTCTTCTCCGCCTCCCTCTGAGCCCTCAGGAAGGCCTCCTCCCTCTGAAACAGACGACTCTTTAAGGGGTTTGTTGCCATGGTGACGTCCATGTTGGCGCAACGGCCCGCTGACCTCCTTGTCCAGCTGATCCTGCATGTCCTTCCACCTCTGCTCCTTCTGCCGTCTCTCCTCGTCCTCCCTGTTCCTCCTCTCCTCCTCCTGCCTCGCTCTCTCCTCCTCGGCCTGCTGGGCAGCCCTCTCCTGTCGTTCCTTCGCCTCCTGCAGCCTCCTCTGCTCCTCCTCCGCCCTCAGTCTGGAACACACGGACACGACAAAATGGAGGAGGTGGGAAGCATTCGTTTGCTCCCTCCCCACACACACACACACACACCCACCTCTCCTCCTCCTGCCGCTGTCTCTCCTCCTGCTCCTTCTGGATTCGAGCCAGACGCCTCCTCTCGGCCAGCAGGCGGGACGCCTCCTCCGCGTCGGTGGTCCCGGCGAGGCTGCGGCCTGCGGCCGTGCCCGGGGAGTCTGTGTGAGGAGGAGAGAGGGAGCGAGGGATGGGTGATCAGCCGCGCTCCTGTGGGGGAGGAGGAGGAGGCCTCACCGGCAGTCAGCTCCCTGCTGCTGGACTTGGGCATCTTCCTCTCCGCTGCCTCAGACTTGCTCCTCCTCTCCAGGCTGCTGTGACCTTTCACCTCCGCGTGACCCCTGTCCTCAACACCGGGGGTGGGGGCCCTCTGCCGCAGCGGCGAGGGGGGGTACTGGCCCGGGGAACAGTGGGACTGGGCGGGGCTCCTGGCTGACCTCACCCTGACCACGACACACGGACGTCACCCCTCACAGCTCACCTGTGTGTGTGTGTGTGTGTGTGTGTGTGTGTGTGTGTGTGTAACCGTTTAGGCGTGGCCGGGCCCTTGCTGTTGGACCTGAAGGATGAGCTACGTGCTGGAGGGTTTGGAAACTCCCCCTGGGGTGGTACAGAGAGATCACAGTGAAAAGCAAGGTGAATCAGCTGGCGGCCATCTTGGTTCGGGGCCTCACCGTGGGCGTCTTGGCGCTGCACGTGTCCTCGGCTAACCCAGCCGTGCTCCTGCGCTTGGAGGAGCTTCTCTGGCTTTTGTGGTTGTTGGCTGAAGCTGTTGGACGGGTCAGCACACACACTCACAGGAAAGCAGCAGGTCAACCAGGGTCACCTGACCTCGGAACGCCGGTCTGGATGCCAGCTGCTGCGTTCTCTCACCTCTCTCGGATGAGTGGATGGCGGATGAAGAGCTGGAGAGCTCTTTACTGGCTGCTGGCTCCATCGCCGGCGGAGACAAGAAGTCACCGGCTGTCAATAAAAACACACACACACAGCAGTCACACACACGCTGAGCCATCAAAGGGCCGGGGGGTCAAAGGGCGAGGTAAAAGGCTCATGTCGGGACACCGGTCACAGCAGCGACAGAACAAAGAGCAGCCAGAAAACAGCCTGCAGCCGATCGATGGACGGCCCACACGGCTGCCTGGGTCCATTAGCCTGACGAGGCCCCGCCCACCGGCCGCTTCGTCAGGAAATGGAGGACGGGAGCGGATGCCGACGCTGCCCGAGGCTGAACGTCCCCAGAAGGCTGTGAAAAACAGCCCCGAACGCAGGAGGAAACGGTGACGCACACACACACACACCTCACACACGCTGTACACACGTTCAGGGATGGTATAAACACACGCAGCAGCAGGACGGGTGGCGGCGAGCGGGACAACGTTGGGACACACAGGGTCATGTGATCTGTACCGTTACAGGACGGCCTGGGGCAGGAAGCAGCAGGAGGCTCAGTGGGAGGGGCGGAGCCAATGGCAGGGCAGGGCGGGGTCTGAGGGTTACCTGGGCAGCAGGTGAAGCAGAGCGCAGAAGCAAAGCGTTACACACTCGCAGGGTTGCAGATTACAGATTACGACTCACACACACACACACACACACACACACACACAGAAACAATCTTCTCCTCTCCCTCCGTCCTCTGAAAGACGAGATGCGGCTGCCTCTGCTGCAGCCAGCCCTCCGAGGGCCCGGCGAGCCGGAGCCGCCTCTGCGGCCCAGCCGACGGGCGTCCGGCCCAGCCGACGGCCGCCATCAATAATTAAAGGTGTTAGCAATGCTCGGCAGGATTCACAGCCTAGCTAGCACGACTGTAGCGCCCTGCTAGCTAACAGCACCTAGCAACGTCTCCGACAACAGAGGATGACGGCAACAAAATCGCAGTGATGCATGTTTCTGTGCTGGGTTCAAGGTCGCGGTGAGGCTCTGGTGGGAATGAGCCTCCCTGCTCAGACAACACACACACACACACACACACACACACACACACACACACACACACACACACACACACACACACACACACACACACACACACACACACACACACTGCAGAAAGAGAAATATGTCTGTGCCAAGCCGCTCATGTTCAGACAAAGCGCAGAGCAGCTCCTGCACTGCAGCCTCCACACCCTCCTCTATCGGATGACCTCCTCCTTCCCTCCTCTCCATCACAGCTCCTTGGCTTTGTGCCCCATCCTCCCATGACAGCCTCCCCCTCCGTCGCTCCCCCGGACCTCCACTCCTCTCCTAGAAGCCCCTCTCTCCGGTTTATTTCCCACAGCAGGCAGCAGACAGCATGTTCCCACCCCCACCTGCCCTGGTACTCACCCTCCGCTCCGTCAGGTGGTCCTCCCCACGTCCATCGCTTGGGCCTGTTTTCCAGGTGCTCCCTGCTCTCTCCCCCTCCCCCTGCTCGTCTCTCGTTGCCTCCGGCTCTCTTGCGGACCAGGGCCTCCAGCCGCTCCTGCTCGTTGCGTTCGGAGACGGGAAAGAACAGACACTCTCTCACTGAGCCATCGCTACGGCGACGGGCGCCCGGCGATGCGCGTCGTGCGCCATGACGACCGCATCCGAGAGCAGCGGCCACGCCCGTGTTGGCTCCTCCGTCCTGGGTCTGCCGCGATCACGCAGATCCTCAGCACGACTGTCACAGCGCAGCAGCTGCGTGCGTCTTGTGCCGCTCCCTCTAGGTAAAACCGCCTCCCTCCTCTCTCCTCCACCTCACATCTGCCCTCCCCCTCTCTCTCTCTCCCTCTCTCTCTCCCTCTCCCTCTCCCTCTCTCTCTCTCTCTCTCTCCCTCTCTCTCTCTCTCTCTCTCTCTCCCTCTCTTCTCTCCCTCCCTCTCTAATAGCAATGTTTCACAGCAGGTTATGCTCAGAGGGATGGAGACACAACTTAAATACAGCGGGTTTATTTATCCGTCTGTTTTTTAGGGACAGGGTCGTTGGGACGACTCCGTCAGTCTCCGTGAGGACGTGATTCCCCCCAGACTAAAGAGGAAAACTAAAGCGCCGCTTCGCCGCCTCGTGCAGCTGATGGGTCAGACAACTGCTGCACCAGCAGCAGGCTCAGGATGGGAAGCTCACACGCGTCCTGGTGGAAGCAGGGAAAGCCACACCTCAGGACCAGGGGGGAGCGTGTGCAGAGTCACGCTCAGACTGCAGAAAACACGGGAGGGGAGGAGGGGCGGAGACGGGGAGGACGGCGGCGGCGGAGCCAAAGCTAACCGCACGGCTCCTTCCCTCAGACGGCCCGGAGCTCAAAAATAGACAATTAAAAAAGAAGGAGAGAAGAAGAGTCTGACCAACAGCTGATACAGGAAGAACAGCCAGAAATCACCCCCAGCTTCTCCTTTCCTCTGGCCTCAGTGGGTCCAGAAGGCTGAAACTGTGATGCTGCTTTTTATCAGCCAGGTTGGTCTTTAGGAGACAATTACCCTGACACGGCTGTAAATCAGTGCTTTTTACTTAAGAAACAGATGTTTGTGACCTTTTAAGCAGCTGAGAGCAAAAGAAAGCCCTAAAGTGAGATTCTCCATCCCAGCTGGGGATGGTGGGTTCAGGCGTGTGTGCAAACATCGACCATCAGCTCCAGTAAACGACAGGCGATCTGGCAGCAGTGATGTCATCGATGACCAATCGCATCAATCGGTTATGCACATATCAGCCTGTGGGGGGGCTTTCCAGGAGCCCGGTGACTCCCCAGGGGCCAGACTCTCACAGCCGCATTAACCCTTTATGTGCTGCTCAATATTTGCAGCCACCGTTCAGACACAAAAGGTTATTTTTGAGGGTTTGAATGTCCCTGAATGTTGCCGTCTCTGTGCTGTAGCTGCATCCTTAGCGTCACGGCGGCCTCTGACCTTTTCTGCCTCCTGCTGCTGCCGTCTCTTCTCCTCCGCGGCCGCCCGCCGCTTCTGTTCCTTCCTCCTCTGCTCCTCCATCTTCCTCCCTCGCTCCTCGGCGCAGCGGTCCAGCTGCTGCTGCACGCGTCGCTCCTTGTCTTGCAGCGCCTCCAGCAGTTCTGATACATAAAATAAATGTGTCGGATGTGTCCCGAACCTGCAGACCGTCACAGTCTCTGGAGCCCGAGCCGCTCGGAGGCCCCTGACATGCGAGCATTGTGGAGCAACGCTGCTTACGAGCCCATTTTCAATTAAATTAGCACAATTCAGTTGACACTCGGTGAACCGGGAGCTTTCCAACAAGAGAATCTCATCCTTCACGAGGGGTGTTTGTGTCATTTCTCATTTCATTTCAAACTCTTCTTTACTTCTACTTTAGGTACTCGACTGAACCAAAAGCATTCAAATGGCGACATTAGCATGACCGGTGTCCCCTAACTATTTCAAACGAGCTTATGAATAACGTGCACGCGGCTGCACCACTGGACAGTTACCCTGGGCCTTCTCGCCGTCCTCCCGTCGGTCTTTTGCTAACACTCTCCGGGTCCCTGGAGGCAAAAAAACATTTATCTCGCCTTTTGTTGCTTTACTACAGCTTTTTAGCAAACCAAAGCACGTGAAGGTGATGGCGGGTTTTTACCTGACGGGCTGCTGTGGTTGGACGGCGATCGACAGGGGGATGCGTTGCGACTGGCGGTCAGAGACGTGTGAGGCGGAGCCAGAGCTGCGTTTGGGACGGAGAACTCAGACATGATTCACACAGCCGTGAGGAAAACGCTGCTAAAAATATACAGCTACGGTGGAGATCATGGTCTGTGCGCTGGTCGAGGTGGAGGAAGCTCCAGAACAAGCAAACGGTATTTGTGATGCATCCAAATCCAATAAATCTCCTGTCAGTCGGTTTGTTTGCCTTGAGGGTCAAATGTCAACGCGCGGTGTCAGGGAAGGACCCCGGGGCCTCCTGAGGCTTCTTCCTGCTCCGTTTTTGATTCAGACTCCAGCCAGGCTGACACCTATTCTGTCCAGACCCAAAAAACAGACATAAAACCATCATAAATCCCAGCAGGAGATGAATATATATACACACGCACACACGTGCAATTATCAGCTGAAGTCCAAAGCTGGACAACATTACACGCAAAAGAAAAAAGGAATTCTGGTATTAGGTCTGAAGAGCTCAGCTAGAACACAATAATGTAAAAAACATGGAAAATTAATGGAAAAGTTTGGAAGGTTCAGTAATTAAGGAATGCAACAGCATTGTTTTAATCTGTGATATTCAATATTCCTAAATACATTTCAATATGTTAAAAATGTTTTAAATACTACGCAATTACTGTTTTTACTGTTAGCAATAATATGGTCACATCACATTTCACTGTTATTAATATTATCACATCAAACACCCCGATATTTGACATTAAAACCCTGCTGTGTCTCCATCCATGATGACCAAATAAAGGACCCGTGAGCCTCTAAAACGCGATTATTTCCAGTAACCGGTGAAAAGGGACGCTTTCCGCGCCTCACCTGTCCGCGGGCGGCTCGGAGCCGCCGCCGCCATCTCAGGGGCCGTCGAGGAGGGAGAGGAGGCGGACAAACGCCGGAGCCCCGGTGAGAAACACCGAGGCAACAGAACGACTCACGAAAAGACGGAGGAAAAAACGATGCTGGAGGAGGAAGCCTGTCCGACGGGCAGAGGGGAGGAGGCTCTCCATATGCTCCTGGCTAGCGAGGGCGGCACCACGAAGATGCTAACGGAGAAAAGATCATTGTTACATAAAACCCCCAAAATAATCCATTATCATGTCCGCACCATGAACCTAAAATAACGCTTCATTTGAAGACAGGTTCACATAAAATGCCAAAATTGGGATTCATTTAGTATTTCATAAATGTGACGTACTGTTTTTGTTGAACCTTTTTATTAGGCAAACATGTCACAATTCGGTCACGGACCCCAGCAGGGGCCGCTTCACCGCCGGCTAATTTACATATTAATGCGCCATAAACCGTCCTGACAAGAAGTCACTGTCAACACGCCTTTGCGTGGCGGAAGAATATTCCTAGGGCGGCGTTATTGAGCCGCCGGACACGCCGTCTCACGTGCCGGCGTGCTTCATTTGCCTCGGATTCTGATTGGCTTGTAATGGGCTGCACGTGCAAGGCACTGGCGGTGCCCGGCCGGAGGATTACGTCATACTACCGCGGCCCGAGACCGCTTGACGTCGCCTGGCAATATGGGTCAGTGACGGACACGCGCACACGCCACTCTGTTAGCTCATCATTGAAAACGTCAGACCGTTTAACTCAGAAATTGGAAAACCGATGTTGATTTTAAAAACAAAAACGATTAACAGAAGGAACTAATTTGGGTCGTAATGATGAAAAAGCAGTTTAAACCTAAATACGGCCCACATCAGTCCAGACGTTGTCGCGATCACAGAAAGAATAGCCTGCCACGATCTAGCCGGGTTTTCTGACCTACCCGACTACAGCCGCCCACACCTGGGACGGTGGCGGTTGACTACCCGGCAGGAAGGACAACCTGGATCGGACCGTCGGACTGGGTTCCGCCGAAGCCTCGACATCGCCACCTTCAGACCGAACCAGGAAGCGCACGTCACGCAGAACGAGCCTGTTAGGTGACTTGAAATCTTTATTGGAAACCCAGCCTTTAAACATCGTTTTACACTTTTAATTAGTTCACTTACAACAGCAGCGACCGCTCTGCTGGGAGCTGGAGCAGCGGTTCCCGACAGGGGCTGAAACCTCCCCAGGAGCAAGGAGGAGGCTCTCGCGGGTCAGGGAAACTAAGCACTATCTTTGATTTAGACTGTCGAGAGGCGCTGCCCTGGTGAGGTTTTACTGCTCGGATCTGGGTTGAGGAGGTCTGGGAACCGCTGGTCCAGGACGACCAATCGGACCAAGCTTCAAATCATGCTGAAGCCGCAGAGCGTGCAGCCGAGACCGCCGAAGGAAACACGGAAACCCAACAAAACAAACACAAAGCAGGAAAAGCATAGAAAAATACAGCCACAGCTCTTCTGCTGTAGGGGAGCCGGATCACCTTCATCTGGAAACAATCTGAGGCCTTTAGTTTAATTATGTGAAAACCATAATCTATACAGGTTTTTTTTACCAGTTAAGAGCTCTGGAAACGTGACACAGGTTTCAGCAAAAGGGAAAACAAAAACAAAACAAAAAATGCTCTTTGTGCCATTTTTTTAATCTAATGTTGAATCCAGAGATTCTGTCTTAAATTCCACTCGGTGTGAAATCGATATAAATAATAATAAAAGCTGGAGCATCGGGTGTGAGATATTCCGCAGTCCCGTTAGTGCGAGTGACGACTAAGCAGCCAACGGCTGCTGTGAGGCCAGAAGGCAAATATCCAGATTTATCGATCGGCTGACCCACTCGGACCGCAGAAAGCTGACGGCGACAGCGAGTGGCTCCACAGACGTGACCCCCCTCCGTGGAAAATTACCTTTACAAAATAAAGATGTTACACAAGTTCAGCTGGAACAGATTCAAACCGTATTAATAAACTGTATTAGATTGGCTGATTTCATTTAAAAATATTTATTATCGGTGCGGCGTGTCGGCGCGAATATCCCGACTGGAGCGTCTCTAAAACCCCAGCATCCCCTCCGGTCGCAGGTCTTTAGATCTGCAGAAACAGAAAGCAGAAGCGTGAGGTTCCGAACGCACCAGCGGCTCCGGTTTCGCTCAGACATCAAAGGGAGCCGAGCGGGAAGAATCAAAGGCGCTCATTCGTCAACGTCGTCGTCGTCGCCGTATCCGCAGTCATCAAACTGGATCTCGTCGTCTTCGGGACCGAAGTTATCCTCGTTGATTTTAGCTGTGGAATCGGGAATGTCGATCAGGGCCGAACGAGCACGGGCGTGTGTGAGTGTGTGTGAGGGACCGTCTGTGTCTCAGCTCACCGTGGTCAGGCAGCTCGCCGTAGGCTTTCAAACTCCTCGCCTCGTCCAGGTTGTACTTCAGGATGACGTCGGCTTTGTTGTCCTGAAAAAGTCGAGGGGAAACGTTTGTTTTCTTGACCGAAAACACGCGGGCGCAGAGGTCTGGTGTTTACGCGTAGGTGCACGAGCGAGCGACCTGGTAATCTCTTAGTCCCACCAGGATGATGTCTGACGTGTTAATCCAAACCTGCAGGGAAAGAAACCGGGAGGTCAGCTGCACCCTGTGACCCTCACACACACACACACACACCGTCAGCGGCTGAGAAAATGCCGACTCAGCTTCCCCAGACGGTGCCCAGACGCGCTGGTGGCCGAGGGAGTGGCGGGCAGGATGCTGCTACCTTTTTCCGCAGTTTTCCTCTGATGTGGCAGAGTCGCTTGGTTCCATCGAAGCACATGGCCTCCAGGCGCCCGTTGCCCAGCATTTTCAACACCTGAGCGTATTCTGTGAAAACACGACACGGCGGTTTCATTTACCCGGATCCAAAATGGCCTAGAAACCCTGACAACTAGAGCAAGATTAAAAAAAGGAAATATGTGCCTCTCCTCTCCATCAGGCCAGTGGGAAGAAGATCACAGCATAAATCTTCAGATGCAACTTTTAGAAATAATATTGACACGCTAACTGAAATTGGATCATTTTATTGACCCACTTACTCAAACAAAGCATTATTCCAATTTACATTCTTAATCCTGGCCTCTGCTCTCAGGACGACGTTTAAAGCCTGGACCTTTCTGAAGATATTTCCTTTAACGGTAAGCTCTCCACACACAGACTCGGGACAAAAAGCAGCACCACATCAGCTAAATGACCAAAGAGCCTGTTTTTAGAGCTTTTTGTGATCACTAATCTAGCAGGTTGTAATAAGATCGGTTAGGGATCCGGCTGAACAAGAAGAAGAGCAGAACACACGTCCAAGGAACCCAGCCATGACCTGCCTTCACCCAGCAGGCTTTTTTGAACAATGTTTCTGAAGGAATGTCAGTAAAGCTGTTCAGAAACTCACGAGGCATCATTTTAATGTAAAGGTTGTGGTTTACTCACCCTGTCCATCCTCTTTGAAGACCAACTCTCTCTTCTCTGACTCATTCTCGTTCTTTCCACGCCGCCGATTCTTTCCTCCTTTACCTGTAAACAAACCCAATGATTTTCATTTCTACGGGTGACATTTTTCCAAGTTGGATTATCTACTATCTTTCAATTAATTAAAGTTAAGCATGGACACGGCGATGTGATGAAAGAACAGTTCGACGGTGTTTAATCCGCACCACAAAAAGATAAGGAAACGGGAGAACGCTAGGTTAGCCGCTAACGTGCTAGCCCGTTATATAAATCCAAGTAAACAGGAATGCCAAACAAACTGAGGGATAAAAATCTACCCAGATTAGGAAACTACAACACAATGTGACGCATAAATCGACTGTCGATGCCGATGGATGTTCTGAGTGGTGTAAAACCGCAGTTGTCACGGCAGGCCGGGTGGGGTGGAACCAGAAGCTAGCTAGATGGCTATCAAGGTTAGCAACACGGCACCGCGGCGTCCGGGAGCGATCCAGGCGACAAACGTCAATCAACTTTACTTAAACTTCAAGGACTCATCCGGTGTTTTGGCCAGATCCAACCCTAGGTGCCATATTTAATAAACACAGACAAAGACGAACGACGTCGGATCATCTTAATTCACGACAATCCCGGGCTCATCTTTAGCCCGAGGCCGACGTGTGTCACGTTTTCCCTGCGTGCGTATTCACGGCGGGCTCGTCAGAAGAAAGACGATTAAATCCAACACACAAGCCGCTTTTCCTTGCTCCTACCTTTATTTTTGGGCATATTCTTTCACGCCTCGGTCCCGTCAATCTGGTTCGACAGTTATATTAGCGTTTTAGCAGTTTATGAAGAGAACATTGAGTAGAAAGCCACCGTTCGGTACAAAACAGTCGCAAATAGCCTTTTGGAGTGCGCATGCGCAGCACATTCAAACCTCCGCAACTTTATTACAAAGGCCATTGTTACAGAAATACAGCTGTGACGTAACCGAGAAACTCATAGGTCTAAATTCTGATTTATGAGCCAGTAATTTGGACTTGCATGGCAATATTTTGCACTCAAAGTACAAAATATTTCTTTATTTAAATGCGTGACGGGTTTGTTCCCGCTGATTAAACGTTAGACGTTC
>CAAE01011451.1:7416-31302 GCA_000180735.1 Tetraodon nigroviridis | reverse complement strand
TGAAGCTCAAATGTCTCAGATGAAAAAGAAACATATAATCAACGAAATTTATATATAAAATTATTTAGTCCTATATTGGGGCAATTCATCATGTCATCCTGCAAGTGTCACTGAACAATTTTACATGTTCAATATTTTAAAATATTTAAAAAAAAAAAAAATCCAAATCCAAAGAAACTAACAGAACTGTTGCAGGCAGACAGACAGACAGACGGACGCACTCAGCCTGGCTGCCAAACATGATTTTTTTTTCCTGAAGTGTTTTGGGGTACACTGGTAGGTATTGCATTGTTCCCATGATTTATCCACCGAGGAACAGCAACGGCGTAATCAAATCTGCTCTGCCAGAGGCACATTTCATAGCCAAAACCTCTACAAGCCAAATTTATACAAATGGGCCTCTTTTGTTCGCAGGATGCAGCTGCTCAATTTACTTAAAAGCACAAATGCAGCTAGGTGAAAGTGAACACACATACACAGACACACACGTATAGACAAAAAGGGCACATTTGCTTCGACGGGTGCTGACCAAACCCCTGCATGATAGCAGAGACGGAAGGTGGAGGTGGGCAATCAATGGCTGCGGGGAAGGGTTATGTTCCCTATTAAAGAAAAGGCTGACGCATGCAACGGCCCTCTTCACCTAACTGACAGCTGTAAAGATGAACAATGAGGCTATCTGCTTCCTAACCTGGAACCTCTTTAGAAGCTGCACATATTAATAAACTCATTCATGCTGCTAAAGAAACTGTGTGCGTCCTCCATCTTAGGAGAAGTTTGCCCGTAGGGGTGACCATGAACTCAGGCTCTGAATTATGACAGTAAATCGATGGTGTTTTGTGGGGGACTCCACTGCAGAGGTTTAATGTCTGCAAAACCTCGGAGATGTCGGAGAAAACCATGCTCATATAAACACCGCCTAAAATCAAGCACAGGTTTGTAAAACAAAAAAGAGAGGTGACAAAAATCCATATTTTGGCTTTTTATCTTCTTTTTTTTGCACTTAATGCACCAATGACTCCGGAAGCTCGTGGGACGCCCTTTTAAGATTAATGGAGTTCTTCTTCGATGTGCCGCTGCATTGTCACCGCGCCTCGCTTTGTGAAGCCACAAAGTCAGGCCGGCGGCTGCTAATCTACATTTGTCCTACCCTTTCCTTCCTTTTTCCTCCTCTCCCTCTCTTTGTCACAAGTTATCACTGTCAAAGTTCAGCTGCCGAGTTTACCCTGGGAGCTGTCGCAGTGATGTGTCACCGCGATGTGACGCTTCACACACTTGCTGACAAAAACGCCAGTCTCGATTGGAGAGCGCGCCATCAGTAGGACTACTACAAACGCTCACCGAAAGCACACACACACACACACACACACACACACACACATACACGCACAACCATATGTTTTAATCGGACACTAAAGGCAGGTTTTTTCCTTTCACCAGTGTTGACAGTGTTTTTTTTTTTTCTTTTTTGGCTTTCTTGTATTGCTTCTGTGAAAAATGTACCACTTGCTAACTACTTTTTGGCGAGCCTGCTTAGAGCATTTTTTAGCTTTATCATAAGCCGTTGCCTCAGGCATTTCCACATGCTTACTGGTACTTTGTCCTAGGGTATTTCTAGAAACCGCGCTAGTGCAACAGACGAGAGAAGGAATCTAACCAGAAAGGCAACAAATAATGAAACTCACCATTAATGCTGGCGTCATCACTCAAATGATCTTTTTAATGAAGCGGTCATAATCTTGATTACATTTTTTTTTCTATTTAAGGAGAAGAAAACGCTTACTGTCAAATACACTGTGACGCTCCTCTTGCGTCTTGTTTGAAAGAGAACACTGATTATTAAATGGACTGAAACCAAATGTGAAACTTGTCTCACACTACCAGAACACAAGCTGTCAAAGCAGATGAACGGAAATAATGAAAGCAATCTTATTTTATTTCCCATGTGAGTTTTTCCGCAGCTGGGTACTGTTTCAACACCACCCGGGTTGTTTGAGTTATGTGATCAAAGAAGAGAAATCTTTACAGGAAGCTGGGGTCTTCTGTTTGGCTCATGGTATCTTTTTTTCCACGCTGCAACCACGCAAAGTAAAATAGATCTTTGCCCTACGAGCTTTTTATGATCAATGAGATTCTTTGGCAAGTGTTTGAAATGCGGTCGTGATCCAGTGACCAGGTTTCTTTGACGTTACACACTTGACTGCATCCCTCACCGATGACAGACTGCAATGGAGGTGATGGAAAGTGGGCTTCTCCAACATCAGTTTCCCTTCAAATGGTTGCCAAGTTTTCAGTTTGAGTTCTTTTTGGTCTGTGTTCGTTTTCCAGGCATGGTGCCGCTCAGAAAAGCTCAAAGCTTGGCTCTGTAGAGCTATTTCTTTAAAAAATGTCCGATTTGAATTTATGAGGCGATTTAATGTTTTACTATTTTTAGACAGATCTCATCTCATTATCAACAACACACACCTTTTGCTGGTGTTCACTATGACACCAACAGAATGTTTCTAAAATGTTTTTTAGTAGTTTTAATAAAATATTCAATAAATACTATGGTATTATTTGAATATAGCAAACAAATGTGCATTAATAGTGAGCTTATAGACAGATGCAACAAAGAGGATTGGGTAATTTTTCAAAATAAAACATCTTTCAGTTTTAAATAACAAATAAACCAACTAATGTAGGTTATTAATTTTTTTCAGTGTTGTCTGGTACCAAATGACTCATGGACCAGTACCGGTTGTCACGGCAGTGAGTCGAGGCAGCTGCCAGCCCCTCCCCTACCCATGGACGTTCAGATCTGGCACAGCTGCGGGGCATTAGGGTGGAGCTCACCTGTGCCCCGTGAGCAATCACTCCTGGGACATGCCTCCGGGGAAGCGGTCGAGGCCGCGCAGAGGGGAGTTCCAGAATGCAGAGGAGCCTACAACGCGACGCTCTCCACCAGCTTGGCCGACCTGGGAGCGACAGTGTGGAGGGAAGCCTCGCTGGTCTGCTCACCACTCTCCGCAGAGGATGAAAAACACCGCCAGGTAGGGAGCGTCAGCACCTCCTCCCCCGCAGAAGGCAACGCCATGGGCCGTGCGCCAGGGCCAGTGGTCGGTTGCGGGTTATGCAGCCGACCTAGAGGACATGGCCTTCTTCTACGGCTGGCAGGCGTCCCCGGTGGTCGTGTTTGTGGAGGGACTTAATCCCCGCACCAGGGGGCTGATGTTGGGGAGTAAGTGGCCCTCTACACTGGAGGGCGCTGTTGCACTGGCCTGCCAGCTGGAGCGGTTGCTGGTGGAACCAGAGCCAGCGTTTGCCCCCGAGCCGGTCTCCGTTTGTGCCCCAGCGACGTCCTCTCAGTCCCTGCTCCCGGCCGAGCCTACGCCGACAAGGGAGTCGAGGCCCGAGCCTGCCCCGACGGTGAAGGAGCTGAAGGCCGAGCCTGCCCCGACGACGGAGCCAAGGGCCGTTCCGCTCCAGCTCCAACGGCGGCGAAGACGAGGGAGCCGAAGGCCGCTCAGCTCCAGCCCCGACGGCGGCGAAGACGAGGGAGCCGAAGGCCGCTCAGCTCCAGCCCCGACGGCGGCGAAGACGAGGGAGCCGAAGGCCGCTCATCTCCAGCCCCCGATGTCGACGGCGCGACGACAGAGGAGCCGAGGGCCGAGCCTGCCCCGACGGCTGAGGAGCCGAGGGCCGTGCCTGCCACGTCGACGGAGGAGCCGAAGGCCGTGCCTGCCCCGACGACGGAGCCGAGGGTCGCTCCGCTCCAGCCCTGACGCCGGCGAGGACGGGGGAGCCGTGGACCACTCCGCTCCAGTCACCGACGGTGGCGATAACGGGCCTGAGGGATGCTCCGCACCAGCCCCCGACGACGACGGCGGCGAGGACGACGGAGCTGAGGTTCGCTCCACTCCGGGCCCTGATGGCGACGCAGCTGAGGATCGTTCAGCTCCAGGCCCCAAGGACGACGGAGGCGAGGTTCGCTCCGCTCTGGGCCCCGATGGCGACAGAGCCGAGGTCTGCTCTGCTCCAGGCCCCGATGGCGACGGAGCTGCCGAGAGCCACGCCAATCCAGCTCACGGTGGCGGCGATGACGACGGAGCTCAGGCCCCGAGGCTGAGGGCCACTCCGCTCCAGTCCCTGATGACAGCGGCGATGGCGACAACAGAGCCAAGGACCGCTCTTCTCCGGCCCTGAGGGCGACGGATCCGAGGGCCGCTCCGCTCCAGCCCCAGAAGGAGCCGCCGAGGGTCGCTCCGCCCCATCTCCCGACGATGTCTGTCACGGCAGTGAGTCGAGGCAGCTGCCAGCCCCTCCGCTACACATGGACGTTCAGATCTGGCACAGCTGCGGGGCATTAGGGTGGAGCTCACCTGTGCCCTGTGAGCAATCACTCGGCCACCATATAAGCGGCCAGGTGAGAAGCTCCTGGGCCAGATCGTCTCAATTGCCTGAGTGTTTAAGTTTTTGTGTTCCTCAAACGTCTGTGTGCACCATTGAAGCTGTGTTGCATTTGGGTCCTGACATCCCCCGTGACACCGGTCCCCGTCTCAGGGTTTGGGGACAGCGGCCTTTAGACAATGCTATTGTGATTTGTAAAGAAAAAACAAACAAACCTGTTTTTGTATATTAAACATACATTTCGATTAAAAAAATAGACAATACTTCTGAATCTGTTTAAGGATACAGGACTCTGATATACTGTATATTTTTACACCTTTATCACTCTAACTACCGGTACTCCACTGATGCAACATCAGGAGTGTGTTACACAAGACAATCAAAAAAAAAGTCCAGAAATCAGGTCCAAGTAATTATCCTTACTGCATTGTGTTGTCACAAAACAGGAAGTAAGCTTGTTGTGTTTAGCAGGGACAGTCTAGCTCAGGTTATCCTGGTTCTCCCAGGCACTGTTTGCCAGTAGGTTCTGGAACTGACTGACTGACAGGTGCAAAGGAATCTGGTTCCCTCGTTGGTTCTGGATCCACTGAGGTGGCAGCCCAAAGACTGTCCTCAGTTGGTGCAGAAGTCCCAGAGCTTTAAACAAATACACACTTACAACTTCTATCTTTGTGAGGACTGTCATAAATACAAAGTATTACCCAAGTAAACCTCTGCCATGACCTTTACACTGACCTAAAGCCAATTTTAACCACAACCAAGTCTTTATCCTCCAACAGGCCTTTAAAGTCATGAGGGCCAGCTAAAATGTCCTCACTTCACATCCTCACTTTACTAGTAGAATGAGTCTTCTGGTCCTCACTATGTAGCAAGTACAAAAAACAAAACATAACACATGCACACACAGACATTATATTACTCCACCAAACAACTGTTTATATTCTGATATCATTTCCCTGGTTAGGTTTAATGCTTTATTAAGCACCAGTAAATGCCAACTTGCAATTATCCCTCCACGGTGTAACTGTAACTCTGTAATACCCTTGCTCTGATTTTCCAGGCTCATTGCTGGCAAACGCCTCATCCAAAACAGGCTCATCAGTGAGTCATGTGAGCGAGGGGAGACTCCTGTCTCCCCAATTCAGCAAGCCGTCACAAAAACCGAGCCAGAGTGGATCGGGAGAGCCACATCCTTTATTCTTTACACAGTTATTAATGCATGCAGCGATTCTTTGACAGCTCTTTGACTTTTAGAATCAGCCATAATTGTGAATGAAGCCATGGAATCATCTCATGTACCGTTCCACTCTCCCTGCTGGCAAGGACTTTTACGGTACGTTTCACTAGGTGTCGTCATGCAGTTAGCCCGATCCTGCCGTCAGCAAGCTGACCGCTGACCTGGGTGATCGGCCTTTGAGCGGGTGCCAGGTGGTCTGCTGTCATGGAACACACAAGAGCTGCAGATTAGCATGTTTATGCGTTTTTAACGGTCATCACTCACCCCCTTTGCTGCTGACGGACTCCCTGCGTCTGGGACTGGATGTAGGGGGTGGGAAGTGCGGGGGTCAGCGGGTGGGTATCGGGTGTTTCCTCTTATATTCTGGAAGGATAATTCTGCGAGTGTTTAGTGACCTCTGGAAGGCTTTTGGTAGGTGTGGACATTATGACTGGATTCAACCATAATGACAGTCTTAGTCCGCCCTGCATGCAGACAAAATCAAACACACACGCACGCACACACTGACACAGCTGTTGGAACACTTAGCGATGAAACCGTATTTGCAAAAATCACAGTGACATGCGGTATTAACCCTAAACGTCAGCATCAATTTCGCTAAGAGGAGTGCAGCACGTTATGTGGCCCGCGCCAACATGTGGCTTGGCTGACGTTGCTACAGGGAAGGAAATCCTACTCTATCTTTAAAAAACACTTTTAATCATGTTTTAAGCTGCTTTTTATTCTGCATCTTAGGAAGCCTCATTTAACGTCTCATGGTCTGGCCTCTGTGTTTTTTTTGTTTTTTTTTTCTTTTTAAAATCATCATTCGTCAAGGTTAGGAGCACCCTCTCAGGCTAAAGGAGTAACTCACTGCACTGTTGCGGCTGTCTCTCGTGATACAGATGTCAAGTGGTTTGATTTACCTGTCACACACATAGAGGTGTCATCGGTTGGATCGCGATCTTTTTTTGATTCTTAGACCTTTAGTAAACCATTTTCTTTGGTTGCAGTTGAGTTTTCGGATTTGAAGCTGATACTTTATTTAAAATACACATTACAGCATGTGAAGGCACTGTTAAAGAAAGTAAATCCCAATAATTGATTTTTTTACTTCAGACCTAAAAACAAAGTAAGATTGAGTGCCTCAAGACTCATAAATTATGTTCTAAATGAATAATGAAAATAATGTAGTAGTTCCTGTTCAGTTAAATGCTAAAGTAGTTTCTGATGTGATGCTGTTACAGATCGCATAAATTCCTCAGGCTGGTTTTGCAATGGCTCAATTAACACTTGTAAATTATCGTTTAGCATGACAAAAATAGCCACAGGAGTAACACAAGCACAGATGTAAAGTGTGTGTGTGTGTGTGTGTGTTTGTGTAAATATGGATGGATCGGACTGTCAGTTCTGATTATAGCACTGGTTTTGTTTGCTTTAAGGGGTATAGAAATGTAGCAAGTACTACTGCCAAAGGAAGAAACAGACTCTTCACAGCAGTGGTGTGTAAAAACCAAAAAACAAACAACAACAACAACAACAAAGAAAACCCACCCTCAAATTTCGGACAAACCGTTTGAGTCACAGACTTATGACAGTATCTACTTTTTTCTTTAATGCTGATCCCAAATCTGCCTGTTTTTCCCCTCAGTCTGAGCAGCACATAAGCTAATACTATAAATTTCACAAGCGTGTGATTAAAGGTGTGTGTGTGTTAGTGTGTGTGTGTTTGTGTGTGTAATCTGTGAGGCCCTGAAAACCTGTGTGTGTTCTTGCCATTTGAGTCATTTGGGGCTGCAGTACCATTCTGCAACCCAGATCAGGATTTAGCAGAACTAAACGCAATATAGATGGATGGAGGAGCACAAAAACAATGGCCAGTATTTTCATTCTGTTTTCCTGCACCAGTTTTCAGTCAGACACGTGTCGTTGAGCGCCCAAGGAATAGACTGTTTGTTCATTAATTTTTGTGTCAGATGAGCTGTTAGCACCAACAAGGCTACAGTGGGGAGACTGGTACATTAATGACAAGTGACAAGGGTACACAAAGCTGACCCAGTCTCAAACTTTCTCTTGATTTTTCCTTATTTTTTTTCATCTGGTCACTGAGTTTAGTTGACAGCTATTTCAAAGGAGAGAAAAAAAAACACCCTCTGGTGTTTTTTTTCCATGTCACTTTAAAGTTCTGTCACCCAGCGTTTACTGGTACTTTCAATAGTCACCAGCTGCGATTTCTTTAACATGTTTTGCTTCGTCTTTGGCCAAAATACTCCAGTAATGCAAATAGGTTTTATAGATTTTTTTTTAAAGGAAAGTTTTGCTGCAATTAGAATGAGCTAATAGTTTTCATGAACAGAGTCAAGGAATTCCAAGAAAAGATTACCAGGCTCTGTGTGTGTTTGTGTGTGTGTGTGTGTGTGTGTGTGCATGTGTTAAATATGAAATATGCAGATAAAAGCAAGCGATTAGACTTAAACAGGGGATGATGTAGGTGTGTGTAGCTAGAACTATTGTGATAATTAACCTGTAAATTATCCATATTGAGACCCAAAAGCCTTTAGGCCACAGCACACTCCTCCTAACAGTGACCCCCTACAGCCCTGCCTTCAGGCGAATGGTGCTTCATGGGGCAATTTGATGCTTCAAAAAACCTTCAGCAAGATTGTCACAGGCTGCTGCTCAACACCTGCATTCAGGAGTTTTATGCCTCACACCGAAGCGAAATCCGTTAAAATCTATTAAACATCTGGGATATCAAGGTGGTCGAGGTGGTATTGAGGGTCCTTGGATGCAGGTAGGACTTTTTTTTTGCCAATCCTGCCAATCCTCTGCTACAGATTTAATATTATCAGCAGCTGGAAAGTTTTGGCCCACAGACACTTCTGTCTTTCACATCTGGAGCTGCCTGAGGACGTGAACTGAAGTTGAATGGTGTTGGCAGGCCTTTTTGACTGGTCACTGATGTGCAAGAGTGTGTGTGTGTGTGTGCGTGTGTGCGTGCACACCGTCACCTTGCTGTAGGCATTTGGACATTTCTGTGGGAGTTAAAGGGGGCTTTTGTGAGACTACACACACACACGCTCCTACAGCTCCTACGTAGGCCACACGAAATCTGCAGCAGTATTCCCATTTGTTTTTCTGCTGCTTGTGAGCAAACGAGTGTTTGAACTGGAAAAGACACTGAAAGGTTCGGTACAGGCGTTTAAAGAAAGAGGGACATGACAAAGGTAAAAACCTTTGTCATGTCCTTTATCATGTTGGTAGAAATCTATCTATCTATCTATCTATCTATCTATCTATCTATCTATCTATCTATCTATCTATCTATCTATCTATCTATCTATCGACGTGGGTGATTAATGTGTAAAACTAAGAGCACAGTCGTGGACAGCACTCATGAGCTTCACGTCAGGTTTAGTCATGTGACCTAATGTACTCAACCGCAACATTCCATCACGCAGAAATGGTGAAACGCAATCTCCGTTTGTCCATTTTTTTAGGGAACAAACCTTCACTCATTCGCATGTATCTCCGTGCTAACGTTTATATCACAGCTCAAGCCGCTCCTCTGCTTTCTCCATTAGCCGCTGGAATATGACAGCAATATTATTAATGCGATAAAGACTCGGTGCTTCCTTTTAGTCGGATATGTAATAAAAACCTCTGTGTAAACACTGGAGTGGTCCAGATCAGACACCGCAGATCACGGTCCTGTTCCCTGATTAACATCTCCGGCTAGCTGTGCAGTGGAAACCTTTCAAAGCAGCAGTGTTTTGTTCATACTGATAGGCCTAAATGATGATACACACACACAGACACACACACACTCACACAGTTGTGCCTGAGGACATAAAGAAGTGGACTGAAGCCTAAATATGAGCCACACTGAGAAGGCCATCTGTGACAACAGCAGCAGCAGCATCCTGCCTATAAACTGTGGACTGACGCAGGAGCGAAAGTCAACACACCTGATCGTAATGTTAAACATTACTGTGGTTTATTTTGCATTTTTCTCTTCAAAGCCTCGGGTTTCCACAGATTCTCTTCCCGCAGCTGCAGAAACGATGCCCTTGATGCGACTGATCATGTTTGTCATAGTAAAAGTGACACGCACAAGGGTGTGCGCATGCATGTGCGTGCTGCGACAGTGGTAAATGATTCCTGCAACTTTGGAAACATCTCTCCCACATTCACATCCTTTCTTTTTTGCCCTTCTACAGACAAGACTGTACTCTCAGATGAATGAGTGCAGGCGTGTAAATGTAGAACTTAAAACAACAAAGATGAATTTAAAAAGAGAGAGAAGCTTTCAGGGCAAACGGAGTTCATCTTCCTGACTTAAGAGTTACAGAAGAAACTCTTTGGTTCTTGTCAAAGTCTGGTTTTTTTTTTCTTCTTTCTACTTTGCGAGCTTGGGTTTGTATGTTGTGCCAAAGTACTTTAACCATGTGAACGATGATCACTGAAAGAAATAAAACGACCTTCACGGATCACGTAATATGAAATGTCAGCTCAAGGAAGAAATTCAAATTATCATGTTTTTTTTTCTATTTTGTCCCTCTTTTCCATTATCCATTTTTTTAGGTTTGCGTAAAATAACAAAATCAAATATTAGCATTATTTAGTTAACATAATAATGCTTGGCCAACTAAATAAATGCATTAAAATTAGGTGCACTTAAAAACAAATACTTCAGTTAAAGTTAAAAGTTCCAAAGCAGCATTAGAATGTATCCACTACAATATCAACTTGACTTTATTATATAATAACTTCTCAGGGAGGGCAACTAAGGCAAAGATGGACAAGATGACCCATTCGATGGTTATAATGATAGTAATAAGTCAGACAGTGAACCTAAAGTGTTACAGTTCATCGTTTACATTGATTTCCTCTTCGACCAAAAGATGGCAACACCAGATCATGTCAAATATCTAAAACGTAAAAATTTGGTTCAGCAACAATAAAATGCTTTCACCATGGCCATCAACAACACTGTTAACACATTCCCGAATGCCATAGTGGTAATCAAATCAATTTATCCTCTATCAAAGTTGGAGTTGATCAAATATTTCCAGAACATATAATATGCAATCAGTACAACTATTTACTATTCAACATAAAATATTCACTATGTAATACACACAGTAACACACAGTGTGTTGAGTGTGTTAAACACTCAACTCTTGTTTCAAAGAGACAATGGAGTTGCTTGAGCTGGCAGCCATGATGGCATTGCAATCTCTTCACTTGCACATATGACATATTACATTATGTTATCGCATTGGGACAAGCCTACCCGAAGCCAATAAAAAACTAATCATAGAGTCAAATTTATGAAAAAGAAAAAAAAGACTCTTATCATGTAAAAGTATGAGAGCACCTGGGGCAATTTTAGATCTGACTAAAATTGCTCCAAGGGGGTTAGGGTTAGAGTTGGGGCTTGTCTTCTGGTCCAAAAGTGACATTTAGGCTGCCGAATCTGCATTGTTTGTTACATCGGCAGTGAAAACAATATTCAGGTTGCAGATAGGACAATAATATTAAGACTAAGAATGGGAATAAAATAATTTATTTTCTTATTTCAGTGTGGCTTAGGGAGGGCGGTGCACTATTGCCCACTAAGGGCCAGCTTCCCCCTGCTAACAAATAAAAGTTCTTCATAAATAGATCATTTCTTTATTTCATTTTAGTCTGTCAAAGCTGCCATATCTCAGCTGTTTCTCCATATATCAGACTAAAACTCTGCAGCTTTACCTCCTTGAAAGTAACAGTTCCCACATGAATTGTTACTTTCCTGACATTTAAGTGTGCAGTGTTTGCAGTGTACGCACACACACACACACACACACACACACACACACAAACTTACACCCTCTGTCTCAAGCATACTCTCATGCATCTTTCTGTCCACTTTCTCTGACTGTCCAAGTGGTAGAAGGTGCCAATCGTCCTAAAACCACAGCAAAATTGCATTTTAGATTCATAAATCTAATCGTAATTTGAATAACAGCAGATTGGAGGCAAAGAGCAGGCCTGTTTTTACCAGTGATGCCAAAACCCGAACTAAATGTAACGTTAATGACTTTTTCCACAGTCAAACTGGGCCTCAAATTGCATCTCAACTTACCAGACAAATAGGCCGTTAAAATAAAGTTTCACTTGAACCTCACAATGGTCGTTTCATTTTTAATGGTTCACTCCCAAGTGTGTCTTCCTCATAATTCAGTGGCCAGTAAATTTGAGTCCTAAGGAAAGACACACACACACACACACGCACACACACACACACAGCATGTGACTGGACCTGGCTGGATGGTTGTTGTCGTAACTTTGCTTCATTGCTAACATTTTTCTGCTCTAAATATAGAAGGCATGTTTGTTCATGTAATGATCGATGGTATGTGTGTGTGTCTGTGTAATGTTTATATATTACACAAGCATTATATCACATGACTCATCACAGGCCAGCTCCAGTCAAATTTTACTGTCCGTATTTATTTGAACAAGCTTTGATTTACGGGAACTTGCAGCGTTATCGTTCCCCATCTGCGTTCCTCTGCATTTTCTCTCAGTGTCTTACTGAGTAAATGGGAGGAGAACACGAAGCCTTCTACATTTATATGTACTAAACCACAATAATAAAGAGACAATTCACTCAAAATGACAATTCTGGCAATATGTTGGTGGGGACATTTTAGGGCAACAGCCTGTTGGCAAACTGCACTAACTGTTCACTTTTTACTCAAAATCTTTTAGAGAGCACTTTAAGATAGAACCATCTCAGTTAAATCTGTCATATAATTCTCTTCAGATTAAAAACCAATTCATAATTGAACTGTGTTAAAGAAGAGCATGAAGTAGGTGAAGTGTTAAAGAACTTTCTAATATTCGTCTCCATATTTGCAAGGAGGCCATAGCCCCTACAAGGTTCATCCTATCTCATCATTCCACCCATGTAAAATTTAAAATACACTGAATTATATTGTGATAAATGTCAAGATAAATGAGTATATTTACTACTTCCACTCATAACACCATGACAACCTGTACGAACAGCAGTTCTAGAATGTCACTGCCAAATAAAAAGTACATCTGTGTGTAAAATAAACTAAAACATCCATCCTAGCAGTTTGGAATGGTGTAATGTGTAATTTAGAGTACGTCTGAAAGATTCTGAACAATATTAAACAATAAAGTAAAATTAGATCCAGTGTTGGTGCAAGTTCTAAAAAAAAAACAACTAATAAATGAAAAATGAGACTGGCAGAACAGCACTGTCTTTTTCCAGAAATCTTTGACGTAGTTGCTGTGAATAGTTTCATACTGGAAATTGTTCTACAAGGATACATTTATGACTTTCATGACTAAGAAGTATAAACAGGTCTGCATGAGCGGTCGCGGAGACGTGCTCACCATGGGCCGCTTTTCAATAACGGAGGTGAGATTTAGCCTTCTGTCAACAGCGAGGCTGTAATGTTTACAGATGCTTGGCAGCCATGTCAGCCGCTCTTGGACATGTCTGGTGTTTGGCCGTGGCGGTACAGAGTGGAAACTAACATCATTATCCACATTTTATATCCCAGTTACCACAAGTTGCTGATGAGTCTTTGGGCAGTGGTGGTGGTGGTGGTGGTGGCGGTGGGGGTGAGGGGGCTGAAGGAAATGGGCTTGAAAGTCCTCTGGACTAGCATCAGTTACCGTTGGTTTGTTTGTCTTTTTCTTTGTTTGTTTGTTTTTGGCTAATCTGGCTGGCCTTTCTGTGATGGACAGGTATATCTGCGTAATTACCGTCACATCACAGCAGAGTAACATTAAAAAATGGCAATAATAATTTATTGATCTGCAGTGGAATGTACCTGTGTGAATATTGTTCATCAGTGATAATTAATCATTTCTTTATTCAAAGGGGGAGGTTAGTGGGGATAACAATGTGCCATCCTGGGAATTCACTTTGGTAGAAAAGGACATGATGACGCATGGTGGTATAATCACACGTCAGTGTGGATTAGAATTCCAAATTTATGATCTTTTTTAGTGTCAGAATTTTAGGACTTTGTATTCTCTCTAAAATCTCAAAGCAGGACAGGATATCAAGTTAAAAAAAACAATTTTGTCTCTCTTTCCCTTTATTACTTTTTAAAATAATATTAGTAAATGAATTAGTACTGAATATTTACTTCATAAGTGTTTAGGAAACTGACACTGAACACATTCAGCGCTGCTGTAAGGTCAAGGGCCAGGTCCCGTATCTAATCTGGGGTTTATATTGAAACAAAGGACTCTGTTCTCTTAGTGGCCACCAAGTTAATCTGCCCTCCAAACTACAAAGGCGCTCCAGCCGGCTGCTCCGTGCTTCCACAGGGATTATCATTCACTTATTGAACCGTCTTTTATGGGTTTGAAAGCAAGCAAGTGAGAAGAAGGAGAGAAGGGGAAAAAAACGCTGTTACAGTTTAGGGGTACCGAGTGGCACAAAGGCACTCGAGTGTATTTCCTCTCCACTAAAAAATGTGATTGAAATGTTAATATTAGAAAGTCTGCAGTTCAATATTAGTTAAATAAATTGCCATGTCTGGGTCAAGAAAGAGAAATTAGGGCTTTACCAGAAAAAAAGGACCAGCAAATAAATAACAAGCTTTTAAATATATAAAAAAAAGTGAGACAGAGAGGCTGGAATGTGAGAACAGCCAGTAAAAAGGCTCCATGTAATCACCAGCGTAATCCTTGTAAAATAACCCAGTCAGGGTGGTTAGTGCATACACGCTCTGCGTGTCTGTGCACATGCACGTGCGTGTGCGCACCGATTGGTTACACGTAGCTAATTAAAGTTAGAGAGGAACCAACAGCTTATTTTTTTTTACCAGGTTGATTTTTAAAAAGCAATTATTTCAAAGTTTTGGTTCACTTTCAGGTTCAAAATCAGATCCCTGTAATTGGTCTTGGGATTTTTCCAATCCCTAACCCCCCCTCCACCCCACACACACACATACACACACATACACACATAAACACACTTCGGATACGAATGGAGACCTATTTGATTCAAGTCATGCATTCTTTCTGAAACAAAGCCTGTTTTTACACCCTGTTGAGCAATAGATACGAGCTGTTTGACGTGCGCGCTCAATGAGCACATGCACACGCAATCGTCAAAGGGAGAGGTGTGGGTGTGAGTAAGCTACCCACAGGCGCTCTGGGAATTCGAGGGTTTACCTTGCTCAAGGTTAGCTGTAATACTTCTCTTGGGTTTGCAAGCATATTTTTAGAGGCGTTTTGCATCACCTTTGCAGCAGAAAGTGTCACAGAGTAGAAGCCTTTTTTCACAACAGTAACATCGGTTGTGTTAAAGTGTGCTCATTACTTTTTTAATCATCAGCGTGTGAGCAATTTTCAACAGTCATTTGCCAACTGAGAACATTTATCTTTTAGAGAGAACGCCTCTTTCTGAAGTTGGTCAGGTGTAAAACCCATTGAAGTGAACCACATTGTTCCTCAAAAATCATAAATTAGGTTTCTGCTGGTCCACGTGTCTCCTGTTATTTTAATATTGGTTTTTTTTTATTTTCTCCTACTCTCATCGGGGAACACCCCTGATTGCTGCTGATGCCGCTGCTGATTTACTGTTGACACCAGGTGACGTAGCTACATCTGACGACGAGCGCTCCCGCTTCCAGAGACAGACGCAGCCCAGTGGCTGCTGGGTATTCTCCCTCATCGCCTCGCTGTCGTCCGTCTGACATCATTGGGCCGCCATCTGTCTCTCGCATGCAGAGGAAAAATCACGCAGCAGATTATGACTCCATTAATGTTTGGGGGATATAGTGTCCCTTTCCAACAGTATGTATCACCTAATCCACATGTAATTTGCCCCTGATGAAGACAAGCTCCTGATTACGTTTTTTTTTTTGTTTTTTTTTAAGTTCATTTGGTTTTATTTTGTTCTTTGGCTCCATTCTTTACTGATAAATTTGGTTTCTTTTGCCCCATAATTCTAATTTCCTGGAAGGAATAGAGCCAAATCTTGAATACACATTCTGAAACGTGTGGGTGTGTGTGAGTATGTGTGCATGTGTGTGTGTGTGTGTGTGTGTGTGTGTGTGTGTGTGTGTGTGTGTGCTCCTGGCTGGTATACGGCTTACATTAGTTCTGTTTGATGTCGAANAGGTCATGTTTCTCTGCTCAATATGCAAATATCTCTCTGCAAATAATCCATACTTTCATGATTATAATTCTGAAAGGATCAGGGGAAATCGGTTCAAACTGGACCCAGCTGTGGCTCTGCCGGTGGAGACGGGCTAACTCATCATTCCCACCTATTTCCTTCCTCTGGTGTGTGTGTCTGTGTGTGTGTGTGTGTGTGTGTGTGTGTGTGTGTGTGTGTGCTCCTGGCTGGTATACGGCTTACATTAGTTCTGTTTGATGTCTCCATTAGAGGCCTCTCTCTGTCTAATTCAGCACTACTGTTTGATCTGCACCAGTCTGCTCCTGATCACTCTGCCTTTGTTTACTTTCAAAGACACTTTTCATTTCTCCGTGCTTCTTTAACCCTCGCTCACCTGCTCTCGCTGTCACACTCACTCTGTTTATGTGTTTTTGTGTGTGTGTGTGTGTGTGTGTGTGTGTGTGTGTGTGTGTGTGTGTGTGTGTGTGAATGTTGGTACAAGTGCCGGTTTGAATATCTTTTGTTCCTACCAGCAGATATGTGTCCAAAATTAAATACATAACTCAGGGCTGTTTCATTTTAGGTCTTGGGTTTTATTAATTTTCTGTTTTTGTAATTGTTTTTTTTGTTTTGTTTTTTTTTTAAACATATCTCCTCTAGAGATTTTTCCCAGGCTGCTAATTTCATGCCATGATTATGATTTGAGGGCAAACTTTGTGCTTTAGGACCTTGCCTCATTCACATTTTTTTGGTACACATGATAACTGTTTGTAATTCTGTTGTATTGCTCTCTTTTTTCATTATTGTTTTTGATCTTAGTTCATAGAAAACCTCTTGTCATTCCATCACGCACGGCAGGGGACCATGAATTGGGTGGCTGTGACGACGGTGCGTGGTTGGCATGTGGGTAAAGAGTGTGTTTTATCCTGTGGTGGACTGGTGACCTGTCCTGGCTTCATTGCGCTTGTTATGTCCTCAACAGAAGAAATAAATTACAAATTTTGCTAAAAAAAAAATCCAAAATCTACCTCACCTAAGTTTCAGTTTTATGAATGCATAAATTGCCAGATATTGTTAAAATCGCATGAATAATATTCATTCGGATTATAAATCAATTTTCATTTTATTCCATTTTTAATCAAAATGAGTTGTGCCTTGACTAAAGCTCATGAAGTTTGTGTTTGTGCTTCATACATTTTAAATGTGTAATTAATACCTAATGCCTGAATCTTTTGCGCAAAGTTAATTTTCTCAGAAGGGATTAGGTTTCCGTTGTTTAATCTACGGTCCTAGTTATTCCTTTTGATTTTCAGTGTTGGCAACGGCTAAACTGAACAATAGAGTTTCTAATCCATCAAGCAAACTTTTATCCATGCTTCTAACGCTGACAATCATCAAGTTGTGAATTAATAATACCGACCTGTATCCTTTTGCACAAGCTGTCACTATAGAAACTGTGAAAATCAAGCGACGCTGAAGGTCTGAGTGACAACAGTGTCACATTTTTACTTATGGGCAACTTTTTTAAAAGTCACTTATTCACTTACAGACTTTGAAGTCATCATGGTTTCAACTGGGGCCACACAGGAGCCAGCTAGTAGGGCAGGAAGGTCATTGGTTCGCATTCAGCGGCTGCTGGCCTTTCTGTGCGGAGTTTGCATGTTCTCCCCGTGTGTGTGTGGGGTTCCCACCAGGTACCCCGGCTTCCTCCCACAGTCCAAAAAACATGCAAGATTAATTGGAGACTCTAAATTGTCCCTAGTGTGTGAATGTGAGAGTGTAGGGTGTGCGTGCCCTGCGACAGACTGGTGACCTGTCCAGGGCGTATCCCTGCCTTTCGCCCTCAGGTAGGTGGAGGTAGGCACCAGCAGACCCCCGCGACACCACAGTGTATAAAGCGGGTAGGAAGATGAATGTTTTCGACTGTTTCTGCTCTTTATGTATGCAAGGTTAGCAATCAAGGCATAATTAGGTAATTCTTTACACTTAACATGTTTAAATTCCTGTCCTGCTGTTCTTCAATGAAAACACACTGGAGGACCCAGTGCTGATTAGACTGGATATAATTAGGTCATTGGAGTTTGAGATAATGAAAGTCAGCATTGCTCTGCTGTCATCCTCTGTGTTCAGAGGTCCCGATGGGACTAGAACGGGCCTGTTCAACTTTATTAGAGCAAACAGACATCCTGAGTGCACGGCAGAACGGGCCTGTGTGGCAGAGAGCCCCCCACAAACAGAGCCAGTAAACACAACAACAGCCTATTGTCTGAGTTCTTGGGGGAACCAAGGGGCGACAGGATGGACAGTGGGATGAATAAATGAGTGGCCTGTTTTCGCGCACTCTCTGGGACGGATGGAACTACGATGGAACTCCAAATGATTCTGATTCCACTTTTCTCTTTTGTTGTTTCAAAGGCTGGAGCGCGGAGCACGGTTATCATCTCCATAATCCAGAATTTATACAATCTACACATACACACACACACACATACACACACAACTTACACATGCTCAAGCAGTTAAGTTTAACAGTTGAGGACCAGCCAAAATGTCCGCCCCCCCAAAAAAATGTCATTACTTTGCTAGAATACCGTTTTTTGGTAATTAGTAAGTACACTTAGCAAGAACAAGAACATACACACACACACACACACACACACACACACACACACACACACACACACATGCTCACATCAAAAGGATCTATTATGGAAAAAAGTATCTGTCAACCCAAAGTTCCATTTGCACTAAAATATATAGGGAACCATTGTATGTTTATGTGGTTCTCAACTACCGTTGAGACACATGTATATTTGTGTGTGTGTGTGTGTTTCATAACCATATCAGCGAGTGAACACTGTCCTGATTAGCCGCTACATTTTTTACGAGTGTTTAGATGGGGAGAACAGCTCGGCGGATGGACGTGACATCACTCACATGCAGGTGTTGACAGGGTGGGAAGATCTACAACATTCACACACAATGAGACGCTGTTGCCGTGTGCACGCGGACACACCGTTCCCATCAGTGAGATGTTTATTTTATTACAAATGTTCTGCCAGTACGGTGATAAATTTCCCCTTTGAGGCTGATGAAGTCTGACTTACCCTGAATATTGGGACTTGGTTTTTCTCATACGTCAGGGTGGCGCTCAATACACCAATATGCAGCAGGTTTTTGTTTGTTTGTTTGTTTGTCTATTTTTTCTTGTTTTTCAAGCTGTCCCGGGTCATCGCACCCTAGAGACATTTCCGTCCAAGCCCTCCTGCTCGCTGGGTTTGATGGCCAAATAATGGTCCTGTATCCTCAAGCTGTTGAGCCTCGTACGATCGTTTTGAACGGATTAAAATGTCTGGATGCAAATGATTCCCAACACATTTTCTAAGCATTCCAAACAGTCTGTTTTATATATTTACCAAGTATATTCCTCAAAGATGTTCCGGTACTCAGCCCAGGAAGAGCCATTGTGGCTAGTGCAATGTTTATAATATGTTTATATGTTGCAGATGATTTTTTTCAGGAGTGTGTGTGTGTGTGTGTTTAAAGCAATCAGCTGTGTGTATTCAGCAGCAGCAGGTGGAGATCTATTTGTCTGCAGCCTTCTGGATCTGATGGGTCCCCAGAGCTTCAGCCTGATAGCTCCACTCATGCTCCTTACTCTGGAAATGATTATCTTCCCGTGATTTGGACGTAGTATGTCACATTAGTCCCTGTCTTTGTTAATTAATCACCATTTCTGAGGTGTCGTCTCGCACACGTGTGTGTGTGTGACGGCGAGTGTGCGCTTGCCTTCTGTGCTTGGTCTCGTTTGTATTCCACGCTCCTCTTTCATAGGTCCATCCCTCCATTGTTCTGTCTTTATGTCTCTGCCTCCTAATCGCTTCCAGAGTGTTTGTTTGGAAAACGTTTGTGTCCTACCCTCACGCAACAGTGATTTTGTCCAAGACACGCACACAGTTATGCGTGCATACAAACAAACAGCTGTAATAATTCCATCAGCCCAGGCGGGAAATATGAATTCCCATCTTCCGAAAGGATGTCCTTAATGTGAATAGTTTGGAATTGTGCCTGGGACATTTATTTGTCCATGTTTTTACATCAGAGAGGTACTAATTGCTCCAGGTGTCTCTAAAGCATTTAAACTTTCACTTTTTCATCTCTACAGTGTCAAAAACCTTCTGAGCAAACCAGAGGAAGTTGTCGTTTTCTGCCTTTTTTTTCCTGACGTCATCCTTTCGGACCCTCGATGCTGCAGTAACAGATTATTCCGGTCGCTGCTTTGGCTGACCCGGTTTTACCGCGTATAACAATGTTGAGCTGGAGATGGAGGCCTAATAGTGTTATTGCCAGTGAATGCTGGTGTAATTACCGTTCATGTGACAACAGGAATTTTGAATCTGGAATAAAAAGATGGAGGGAGGGAAAGAAGGAGTGTGAAGTGCTTTCCCAATGTTTCGTTGTGTGAAAAACGTGGTCTGAATCTGTTTGGTGGTGAGACGGGGACGATTACACACTCGCTTAAAGAGCACAATTACGTAATTAAATCAAATGTAGCGTTTTAAAATATCTAATCTAAACATCTGTGAGACAAAAATGCAATAATGATGTGCTTGTAGGTAGAAGTGTACAAAAATAATACGTTTTTAATCTGTTCTCAGGCCTAAAAGAGTTTCTGTTCCATTAAAAGAACTATCAATGTTATCACAACTAGGGAATGTAATAAATATTGTGCTAATTGTTTTCAATTGTGACGTGAATGCTGAACTTCATTAATTCAAACATTGCATTTAAAAAAAACACCTAACATTTGTGATTTAAAAGCTCCAGGCTGTCATTTTGTCTGTGGCCACTAGGTGGCGCTTGATTGTGGAATGCGATTTCAGTCCTTTTTTTTCCCCACCAATTTTAGTCTGTTAGCTGCTTGTGGCTAACAAGCTGCTTGTAAAAATAACATTTTAATGAGAAGACAATCTCTGTGTGCTTAACAAATCGTACGCATTATTTAAAAAATGTCTTTTTTTTCTGCACAAATTTGTGCATGTTTTTTTTTTTTTTACAGTTGAACAGTTGTTCACAATTTAGTAGGATTTTTTTTTTTGCAAAAGCAGTTGTTGAGGAGGAACACTAAAGCATTGTCCAACTGTTTAAGGAAAGAAGCAGAGCATAGTGTTAATAAATGACATGGGAGAAACAGTTATTTCTATTTAATCTACAGAGTATTACTACATGGTAAAAAACGAATTATACTTTGCATCCTTAAACTTTGAAAGGTATCTGCTTCAAAAGTAGTTGAACATTTTGTGGAGTCAGTACTTTGACAAACACAGGATTGAACAGCCAGTAAGGATGTGCAAAAGATTCGGAAGGTAAACAGCTGAACAAATCGCAGTCTATTTTTAAGTGTTTAAATGTAGTAATAACTAAGTCATTTACCAAGCGCCGAACTGAAGGAGGCCGTTTTTTTTCTTCTGCCTTAGGCGTTCAAAGATATCGGCACCAGTTGGGGGGCGGGTCAGCAGTGGACCAAAGCACTGGGAGCCAAGTTAAAGGGGGGGAGAGGGAGGAGAGGAAGCAGAGTTGCATTTGTGGCAGGTAACTCTACGAGCTTTTTGAGCATTCTTATAGTGTTCTGTCGCTTTAACGGGAGCCATGATGCTACTGCTTCCACAAACAGTAGCAGGAAAATAACAAAGCAGGGGCTGCCAAAAACAAAAGAAGCAATCTGGTTGTCTATGGGACGCCGATGCCAACTATAATAGTGTTTGGAAAGTCTCAGTCAGAGAAACTGAAGAGTCTGTTTCTACTTAAAATCATGACCTGTGGAAAGTCTCTTAGCTGTGTTTATGTTCTCTATTAGACTCTGGATCATCTCCGTCATTTCAAATTGTAGAAAAAAAAAGGGTCCATCAATTGTCTTTCCAGTGCTGAGAAAAAAGCTGTTCGCGATCAGTGAAACTTCAATGGGGATGTGTGTTTTTTTTCGTTTAAGACAGCCTCAGATCTGAAGCTGCTGTGAGACCAAAAGGTGAAGCTCAAAGAGCCTCTCGTTGTTCTGTGGGTGACGTTTGGAAATCACTTCAAGCTTTTAGGTCGGAGGATGACTCACTGTAGGAGCACAACTTTAAATCTCACGAGGAGAAAATAACAAAGGAGAAGAAACGCTGGGAAAGACTTTATTTTACTTACTGCCATCGCAAATGAATTAGGATGATGAGAAATACTGTCCTCATAGGGCTTTTCTCAAAGGCCTATGAGGACAGTATTTTATTTAAACCTGTTATCAGCTTTAACTGTTTCATATTAAAGCTCAGTCTCACCCCGGAAAGTAATTTCCTTAAGAGACCAGAAGAATTAGGGAGGGAATTTTTGCAAACTTTCATCTGAATAGCTTAAATTGCTTGTAATCTATCTTGTTAAACCCACCCAATTGAAAGGGGTGGGTTTAACAGCTGCTGACTGTGTGTGTGTGTGTGTATGTGTGTGTGTGTGTGTCTGTGTGTGTGTTTAAAGTGTGTTCTGCTTTTGAATCAATCGCAGAGTCAGATTTTAGGTAGCAGTGATGAGCTTGCTCAAAGACGATAAACACAACAGTCGCTGTGATTTTCAACCTCCAAAGACATAAGTGTGTGTCTGTGTGTGTGTATGTGTGCGTGACTCCTAAAGTGAGATGATGGCCCACTGCTGTTTGGGCCTCAATTAACCCCCTGCATCTGCACAGCGGAGAGGCGGAGGAATCTGGGGAAGGATAACAGTGAGCGAGGTCTGTCTGTCTGTCTGTCTCTGTCTCTCTTTCTCTCTCCTAGGAGTTGCATTTTTTTTCTGTCCAATCTATCCATTTATACTTTTTGCCTCGAAGACGAAGGGACTTACCAGTAATTCAGAAATGGGTCTCGGGACAACGGCAGGTTATCGGTTATAGTGGATGGTCTGTAAAAGCTGTATCTTGAGGCCGGCTCAGACACTAACCTTCTTTTTACTGTTAAGAATAGTAGCTCAAAGTGACAACAATTCACTGAGAAGTAGCCATGGATGAAAATCTGGCCTATAGCTTGTGGCTTGCGAGTAAATGCGAACCAGGGAATTACGGTGAAAAAGATGCATCCACACGTTCAATGCCGGTTAGAACCGCGAGTGTCCATCAGCCTCATGCTTTTTAAACATTTATTGGAGTGTTTGTTGGATCTGTCCTCTCTCATAAAGATGATAGAAAGAGAGTAATGAACTTTTATCCTATTAGCTTCCCTGGCATCGTTTTCCTGCCCTCAGCAGTCATGCCAATAAAACATATTAGAGCTGAGGACAGCAAACACAAAAGGAGAGAGGCGTACTCTCTCTCTCTCTTTCACACACACAATCTACACGCACACACACACATAGATCTTTGCACTTGCACTATCTTTGTGAGGACTTGAATAGGCCTAATGTAAAACCTAGCCCCCTGCCCGAACACTAACCTTCCCATCTAACCCCTGATCCTAACCCTAACCTAACATAAACCCAAGTCTAACACCAACTTTAAACCATAGTCGTAACCCTCAAACAATCTTTTAAAGTTGTGAGGACCTGTCAAAATGTCCTCACTTTGTTAAAATGTCCTCACTTTGCTAGTAGAATGAGTATTATGTAGCAAATACAGGAAGTGGCCAATTACTCAAAATCAGGAATGCCGTGAATTAATATACTGCAAACAAATATGTGTGGTATATGTGGTATATATGGTATATGTGGTACACACACACAGACACACACACACACACACACAGTGCTATGTGATGAGGGTCAAACAGGACTGATTGTCTCTTCCAGTTGCTCCACAGACTATTGATTTTTCCCCACAGTCCTCTCTCCACACCCCTCACTCTTTCCTCTTCCTCCCTTCCCCTCAAAAGGATGCTTCGTATTTTTCTTTCCCTCTGTTCTGTGCTGCTCTCGCTCTCTCTCTTCAGCCCTTTATCTCTTTCGGTATGTCACTCTTCCTGCTGGTTTTGTCTCTGACACCCTCAGCTGTTTTCTAGCCTCCTCTCAGGACAGAATGGGACCGACCTAATTTTCAAAAAAAAAAACAACTTCTGTAGAAAAAAGTAGTCAACTTTGGAGACTTGTGCTGGATGCACAAGTC
>CAAE01011450.1:0-27484 GCA_000180735.1 Tetraodon nigroviridis | reverse complement strand
CTCTGCGAGAAAAGCTCATTTTTGACACAATGTAATGCAGCACACAGATTTCCAGTGTTTTCAGTTATGTCACCTGCGTTTGGTGCAGAATGATGGATTTTGTCAAAAACAGCGTTTTCTCGGCGAGAAAAGCTCACTTTTGACAAAATGTAATGCAGCACACAGATTTCCAGTGTTTTCAGTTGTGGCACTTATGTTTGGTTCAGAATGATTAATCATGTCAAAATCAGCGTTATCTCGGCGAGAAAAGCTCACTTTTGACAAAATGTAATGCAGCACACAGATTTCCAGTGTTTTCAGTTCTGTCACCTGCATTTGGTGCAGAATGATGGATTTTGTCAAAAACAGCGTTATCTCGGCGAGAAAAGCTCACTTTTGACAAAATGTAATGCAGCACACAGATTTCCATTGTTTTCAGTTCTGTCACCTGCGTTTGGTGCAGAATGATGGATTTTGTCAAAAACAGCGTTTTCTCGGCGAGAAAAGCTCACTTTTGACAAAATGTAATGCAGCACACAGATTTCCAGTATTTTCAGTTGTGTTACTTATGTTTGGTTCAGAATGATTAATCATGTCAAAATCAGCGTTATCTCGGCGAGAAAAGCTCACTTTTGACAAAATGTAATGCAGCACACAGATTTCCAGTGTTTTCAGTTCTGTCACCTTCGTTTGGTGCAGAATGATGGATTTTGTCAAAAACAGCGTTATCTCGGCGAGAAAAGCTCATTTTTGACAAAATGTAATGCCGCACACAGATTTCCAGTGTTTTCAGTTCTGTCACCTGCGTTTGGTGCAGAATGATGGATTTTGTCAAAATCAGCGTTATCTCGGCGAGAAAAGCTCACTTTTGACAAAATGTAATGCAGCACACAGATTTCCAGTATTTTCAGTTGTGGCACTTATGTTTGGTTCAAAATGATTAATTATGTCAAAATCAGTGATTTCTCGGCGAGAAAAGCTCACTTTTGACAAAATGTAATGCAGCACACAGATTTCCAGTGTTTTCAGTTCTATCACTTGCGTTTGGTGCAGAATGATGGATTTTGTCAAAATCAGCGTTATCTCGGCGAGAAAAGCTCACTTTTGACAAAATGTAATACAGCACACAGATTTCCAGTGTTTTCAGTTCTATCACTTGCGTTTGGTGCAGAATGATGGATTTTGTCAAAATCAGCGTTATCTCGGCGAGAAAAGCTCACTTTTGACAAAATGTAATGCAGCACACAGATTTCCAGTGTTTTCAGTTGTGGCACTTATGTTTGGTTCAAAATGATTAATCATGTCAAAATCAGTGCTTTCTCGGCGAGAAAAGCTCACTTTTGACAAATTGTAATGCAGCACACAGATTTCCAGTGTTTTCAGTTCTATTACTTGCGTTTGGTGCAGAATGATGGATTTTGTCAAAATCAGCGTTATCTCGGCGAGAAAAGCTCACTTTTGACAAAATGTAATGCAGCACACAGATTTCCAGTTTTTTCAGTTCTATCACTTGCGTTTGGTGCAGAATGATGGATTTTGTCAAAATCAGCGTTATCTCGGCGAGAAAAGCTCACTTTTGACAAAATGTAATGCAGCACACAGATTTCCAGTGTTTTCAGTTCTGTCACTTGCGTTTGGTGCAGAATGATGGATTTTGTCAAAAACAGCGTTATCTCGGCGAGAAAAGCTCACTTTTGACAAAATGTAATGCAGCACACAGATTTCCAGTGTTTTCAGTTGTGGCACTTATGTTTGGTTCAAAATGATTAATCATGTCAAAATCAGTGATTTCTCGGCGAGAAAAGCTCACTTTTGACAAAATGTAATGCAGCACACAGATTTCCAGTGTCCTAAGTTCTGTCACTTGCGTTTGGTGCAGAATGTTGGATTTTGTCAAAATCAGCGTTATCTCGGCGAGAAAAGCTCACTTTTGACAAAATGTAATGCAGCACACAGATCTCCAGTGTTTTCAGTTCTATCACTTGCGTTTGGTGCAGAATGATGGATTTTGTCAAAATCAGCGTTATCTCGGCGAGAAAAGCTCACTTTTGACAAAATGTAATACAGCACACAGATTTCCAGTATTTTCAGTTGTGGCACTTATGTTTGGTTCAGAATGATTAATCATGTCAAAATCAGCGTTATCTCGGCGAGAAAAGCTCACTTTTGTCAAAATGTAATACAGCACACAGATTTCCAGTATTTTCAGTTGTGGCACTTATGTTTGGTTCAGAATGATTAATCATGTCAAAATCAGCGTTATCTCGGCGAGAAAAGCTCACTTTTGACAAAATGTAATGCAGCACACAGATTTCCAGTGTTTTCAGTTCTGTCACTTGCGTTTGGTGCAGAATGATGGATTTTGTCAAAATCAGCGTTATCTCGGCGAGAAAAGCTCACTTTTGACAAAATGTAATGCAGCACACAGATTTCCAGTGTTTTCAGTTGTGGCACTTATGTTTGGTTCAAAATGATTAATCATGTCAAAATCAGTGATTTCTCGGCGAGAAAAGCTCACTTTTGACAAAATGTAATGCAGCACACAGATTTCCAGTGTTTTCAAATGTGGCACTTATGTTTGGTTCAGAATGATTAATCATGTCAAAATCAGTGTTTTCTCTGCGAGAAAAGCTCACTTTTGACAAAATGTAATTCAGCACAAATATTTCCATGGTTTTGAAATTCTATCACTTGCGTTTGGTTCAGAATGATGGATTTTGTCAAAATCAGTGTTTTCTCGGCGAGAAATGCTCACTTTTGACAAAATGTAATGCAGCACACAGATTTCATGATTTTTCAGTTCTGTCACGTGCGTTTGGTTCAGAATGATAGATTTTGTCAAAAATCAGCGTTTTCTTTCCGAGAAAAGCTCACTTTTTACAAAATGTAATGCAGCACACAGAAAAACAGTGTTTTCAGTTGTGGCACCTGCGTTTGGTTTAGAATGATGGATTTTGTCAAAAGAACCTTAGTTTTGACTAAGTACCCACCACGCGGTGGGTTTCGGCTTCCTCTCACAGTCCAAAAACATACAAGATTAATTGTAGACTCTAAATTGTCCCTAATGTGTGATTGTGAGAGTGAACGGTCTGTGTGCCTTACGACAGAGTGGCAACCAGGGTGTATCCCCTGCCTTTTGCCCTAAGGTAGCTGGAGATACGCACCAGCAGGCCCCTTTGACACCACAGGGTATAAAGTGGATTTAAAAATGAACGATTGTAAGTGAATACTGGTACACTTCGAATCAATTAGTGGTGTTGTTGCACCACTAATTTTTTGCTAAGAGCTAAAAAAAATTTATAGAAGAAGTCATTTTTTTTGTTTACAATCACACTTTATTTACAATTGTCATACATTAATCAATTAAAATATTAGAAAATGGTAAATTGTTGTCGTCGACAGATCACAAAACACTGTTAAAACACGAGGTATCGCTAAAATTTTGCAGGTCGTTTGATATTTTATAAAAAACTCCAGCCTCAGTCTGCACCTGACGTTGCAGCGCCACACTGAGGCTGCATCCTGACCTGCATGCAACTTTGTTTTTCCTTGACACATACAGTAGATGGCCAGTTTTGCTGTACCAGAGACAAAGATGAGGAGCTGCCATTTCTTCTTGTTGGCTTTTTTTGTATCCTGCTCTGTTCTGCTCGGAACAGGCAGGTGTTTGACACAACGTGGTTAAAAGCACATATGACTGCGTTGCACACGATGGCACCGTGTAAAATCCTCCACTGGAGGTCAGCAGTTCTTTTCTGGATTGGGGGTTTGTATAGGACTCTCCAGCACGGAGCCTCTCCATCTCGTCCCAGTCTGCCGCTCCACACAGACCGTGGCCTGTTTTCCAGTACTCTCCTGTGGATCACTCTCACACAATAGATGTTTTTTTTGTCACCTGTGTGGAGACTTAGTTCCCGGGCCTTTTCCAGCAGCGGGCCGGAAGCGTCGCCAAGCCGAGGAGTCAAGCACAAGTCTGGGAAGGGGTCCTCTGGGTCTGGTTGTGACCCTCTGTTGTACATGGTCAGGAGGAGCTTTTCTGCAACTGTAAGCCACTTCTTCCACAACTCGAGGACCTTCTGCACTATCCTGGTGGATCGGTCCCCCAGCAGCGTCCCCAGTGCCCCGGTACCCATCAGCGCCAGCCCAGCTGTGTTGGTCACTTGCTTCAGCGGGATAGTCCCGGAGCAAAGCAGTGTGGCCTCCAGACCTGGCCTGGCTTTGTGGGGGATGTCCAGTCTGGCACCGTGGAAGATCAGTTCATTTAAAAGCCAAAAAAAAAGCGAGTAAATACGGTATAGGTTTGGAACTCTCTGGCTGTTCTAATGGAGGAGACTGTGGATAAAACTGTCACTGTGACTGGCTCAAGAAGTTGAATGTTTATAAATTGAGTTTGAGCACACCAATTGTGCACTCAATGAAGTTGATTGTAGAGAAACTGCTGCTGATTACTGCTGACCTTGCTATTATCTGCTTGTTCTAGTTCACTTCAGCTTGTGAGACTGTGGGTCAAAGGTCATTCAAAGAACAGCTAAAATATAGCACAGTCGTGTCTTAAACTTATTCTTGTGGGAATCGCTGTGTTGCATCTTTAAAGACTAAACATTGCAGAATAGGGTATTTAGGAGCTATGGTTTATTGGTTTGGATTTGCGTATTATGATTATTTAAGAAAAGGCTTAGAGATTTTAAGAAAGTTACATTCTATGATGAAACCGTTTCTTCTGTTTGTTCTACCTCACTGATTGGGAAAATCTGACCTGTTGAAGCATTCACCTTGTCTGTTAACTCAGTGAAACTGAGAAGAGTAGAATTGACTAGAATTGATGTTGCTACTTGATTAGCACTGACTATGCTACTATCTGTGTGTTCCAGCTGCCCGATTGTGAAAAGAAGAGTCTGGTGTTTGACGACCTGACCTGTAACATTAGTCTTGGTTGTGAGCTCAGTGAAACTGAGGAAAGAATAATTGATTAGCATTGGTGTTGCTACTTGATTAGCTCTGACGTTGCTACTTTCCTTGTGGTCTAGCTGCCCGATTGTGAAAAGAAGATTCTGGTGTAGGATGACCTCACCTAAAGCATTAATCTTGGTTTTTAACTCAGTGAAATTATTGATAGAGAAACTGATTTGTACTGATGTTGATATTATATGTCTGTTCTGGCTTACTGATAGTGGAAAGAAAACTGTGCATGGCATTGAGCTCTGACCTGTCCATGAATTCGGGTGTTAATGTTTTTTGAGCCGAAGAGCGAAAACCGTTCCTTTTTTAGATATGAGACTCTCTATGTTCATCCCAACTGAGCGATTGTTGTAAAAAAAAAAACCTGTTCTTTGCCTGGAGATGACCTTAGCTGTGACCTATGCAAAAATTGAAGAAGTGCTATGTTCATGGGGGTCACGTCGGTTCACCAGGTGCTTTACCTGTCAAAAGTTGTGCATGAGCGTCACAGATGCCAAATAAAGATATATTTAAAATAAATAAACAAATAAATAAAAAAGTAATTAGGAGACAACGGAATGTTGGGCCAAATTTGCAGTGGGACTCAAAAAATTGGATCAGGACCAGTTGTTTACGTTGCTGTTGCAAATCAGGGTGGCAAACCTTGCAGTGTGTGTGCATGTCTGTGATGAAAGTAGTGTAATTTGATTTGAATAGGTCTTTTTGTTTAGAAAGGGTTTTTCCTCAGGTTTGGGAAGTTTGACAGTAAGTAACAATCCCTTACACCTACACTGTGACAAACTTAGTGGTAGTATAATTATCTTGCTGTAGTTTTACTGCACAACTGCCATTATTAAATTGAAAGGATTTCTTATGTTTGAGGTGACCAGACCTTCCCAATCTCTGGGGACAGAAATGACCTGTCCTTGGGTCAAGTTGTTCCTTTATGTTCCTGATTTCAGTGTTTTATGATTAAAAAAGAAAGCAAAAAAAAAAAAAAAAAAAAAAAAACCCAGAAAAAATTGCGCGTTGTGTCCAGATGATGCATGCATTGGGCTGATTAGCTGATAGCCGGCTTCAGTTTCTTTCATCAACATATTTCTATTCATGCTGGTTTAATGAAAAGACCTACTGTACCTCTGAACTCTTGGTATGAAACAAGACAATAAATATTCCATAACATTGCTGTGATTTATTAAGTGCCATTTGTACAGCAGATTAATACCACTGAACATGGGCGAGGCTGGCCCTTTTTTCAGCAACCCTAAATTGAAGCTTAGCACTCCTAAAACCTGGTGTTATTGTGGTGTAAATTGTTGTTATTCAAAATTTTTAGTTTGTCTCTGACAGGTTTAGATGGTGTCGAAGATATAATCCATAGTTTGTGGTGTAAAAGGCACCTTGGAGTTCAAGAGTTAGTGGTTCTGACAAACAGCTAGAAAAAAGGTTTTGTGCTGGTTTTGTTACAGGAGGCTGTCTGTGTGAACTGTTTTCACATCTTTCCAGTCAGTTTTGTTCCTAAAATCTGATGCTCTTCTTTCATAAATGTCATAATGGTTATACAAAGTGTTTTTTCTGAAAATGTTTAATGTAATTTTGCATCAATGTTAATGGACATTAAACAAAATGTCCATCTTTAAGTTTTATACATGTGAACAACAGTAAGAAAAAGAAAAGAAAAAAAAAACCTTTTTTCATAGGTTGGCTGTTCCTGCAACGTATACTCTGGAGTGACTTATACATGAAAGAATACACACACAGCCACAGCCACAGTCACCGACAGCCACAAGAGGGCACTCTAGACTTAGGCACCGATATCTCCTACTCCTTAACAATTACAAATCCATCCATCCATCCATCCATTATCCATGCCATCCATCCATCCATTATCCTACCCGCTTAATACCCAGTGGTGTCGTGGGGGTCTGCTGGTGCCTATCTCCAGCTCTCTTAGGGCGAAGGCAGGGATCCACCCTGGACAGGTCGCCAGTCCATCACAGGGCACACACACCATTCACTCGCACATTCATCCTCTACAGACAATTTAGAGTCTCCAATTAACCTGGCATGTTTTTGGACTGTGGGAGGAAGCCGGAGTACCCGGTGGGGACCCACGCACACACAGGGAGGACATGCGGGCTCCGCACAGAAAGGCCGGCAGCAGCTGGAAGCGAGCCCATGACCTTCTTGCTGTGAGGCAACAGCGCTAACCACTGCACCACCGTGTGCCCCACAATTGCAAATTTAAACAGTAAACGTTAACTTACAATAACCACTGAGAATAACAGAACACAAATGCCCCCCAAAAGAAAATCCTATTCTGCAGACTACAAGCTGCAAGTAGTAAAATTTGCTGCTGAAAACAGTAATCGAGCAGCAGAGATAATGTGAGAAACTTATTAGGGACTGGCATAAAGCGGAGGCTCCTCTTATTGCGATGAAGAAAACAAAAAAAGCTAATCACTTTTCTGCAAGTTACCAAATGGATCGACCAAGCATGGGCTTCAGTGACAACGGAGACCCTCCTGTCTGGATTCAGAAAGGCTGGAATAATTGGAACTGGAGACTGAGGACAGCCACACATAAGAGGAAGAGTGGAGAGCACCGGGAGAACATCCTCCACTGACCATCAACGGCTCCTCCGTGGAGATCGTCAAGAACACCAAATTCCTTGGTGTCCACCTGGAGGAAAACCTCACCTGGTCTCTCAACACCACCAACATCAGCAGGAAAGCCCAGCAGCGCCTCTACTTCTTACAAAGGCTGAGGAAAGCCCATCTTCCTTTTCCCCCCATCCTCACCACCTTCTACAGGAGGACTATCGAGAGCATCCTGAGCAGCTGCATCACTGTCTGGTTTGGGAATTGCACCGTGGCGGACCGCAAGACCCTCCAGTGGATAGTGAGGACCGCTGAGAAGATCATCGGTGTCCCTTTAACCCCCCTAATGGACATCTACACCACACGCTGCAACTGTAAGGCCACCAGCATTGTGGCCCACCCCTCACACCCCTCACACACTCTCTTCACCCTCTTGCCATCTGGGAAAAGGTACCGAAGCATTCGGGCCCACACAACCAGACTGACCAACAGTTTCTATCCACGGGCCATCAGGCTCCTCAATGGAAGGATCTGAACACACATAGACTACAAACACAAACCCCGGTGACCAACATGCCACCACACAACATTATTTATTTATTTATTATTTAATTCTGCTGCTAATGTTCTGGTTTTAGAAATAAAGGTTTGCACAAATCATCCTATGTTGCCTTGTACTATGTCCTATGTACTACTGGGTACAACGTGTACAAAGTTTACAATGTTACAAACACACTGGCACTTTACCTTACTGTGACTACCTCACAAACCTTGTGCAACATCTGCGCAACCTTTGCACTGTAGCCTGCACTTCACTCCACTTTATTCCGCCCTACTCCACTCTTTATTCCTGCCTGTACCTGTCCTGTTGCATGTTGTTACATGTCTTGTTGCACTGTTATACACGATTCATGTTGTCTTTGCGTGGCCTTGTTGTCCTTTTGTGCCCTTTTGTGTTGTCCTACCCAGCACCAAGTCCTGGAGAAACGTTTCGTTTTCAATATGTATTGCACCAGCTATATATGTTCGAAAATGACAATAAAGCTCACTTGACTTGACTTGACATGACTTGACTTGACTTGAAGAGGAAGCTCCGCTTCGTCTTCCTCCGGAGTTGGCGGAGTTACTCAGAAATTACACAGAGGACGAAGAATTTAATGGATTTAGTGATGTGGAGTGAGATTACGTGTTATTAATAACAGTAATAACAGTTGTTTTGTTCTTTCTATAGTTACATGAAACTGTTTGTTATGTTACATAAACACTGGACACCTTTTCTGTTCGTGTTTATTTTTCATGTAGCTGAATACCCTTTATATCTGACGCCTATTCAACCTGTCACTATAGTTACATGAGTCAGTACATTTACTTTGTTGGTCATTGACAGGGACCGGTGCAGCCAGCTCCCCTCAGCCTGGGTTGTTCTGTGTTTTGGCCTTTTGTCTGTTTTGGTTTGTTCCTTAGAGGGCGTAGGCGACCCGAGACAGCCGGTGACTCAGACCTGTGCAGCATCCCATCATCAGCAGCTGATTTAAGGCACTGCCACCTGGTTACCAGTGTCGGATCGTTTCGCAGCTTGAGTGGTAGAGTTCCCTGTCTGTCTATGTTGTTCCCAGATCTGGCTGTTTTTAGACTTAGCTGTCTTTATCTTTTTCGAGGTCGCTTCGTCCCACCATGGGAGATTCCCCTTGTGAACGGCCAGAGTTCCACGCCTCGCCCAGCACGTCACGGGGTAATCAGCAGGAAGCCCTCTCGGTGTTGACTCATAACGTCAACGTGTTGACCTAGGCCAGAGGTGGGCAAACTAAGGCCCGGGGGCCACATGTGGCCCGATGGGCTGTTTAATCCGGCCCGCAGAGCCTTTACAACAGTTTTTCCAAAAGTCAAATCAAGAAGGTTGCCAGCTTGATTGGTTAGAAACAAGTTCAACTCCTAACATTTTCTCTTTGAAGAAAAGAATGCGGGGCCAAACATCATCTGGGGCTTCATTATCCATCTCTAGTTTTTGCCAATTTACAGGCTCTTCAAACTATTTTCTCAGTTCATAGTCTATCAAGCATGATTTTAAGTTAACCCTCTGACCCTCATTTGGGGGCGGGCCCCTTCATCAAGATCTAAAACCCAATGTGGCCCTTCAGGCAAAATAATTGCCCACCCCTGACCTAGGCCGTGCATGAGCTCTCCACTCGCACAGGCAGGACAGTGCCTGTCACAGGTGCGACTGCTGTGGTTGCTTCCTTTCCTGTACACAACTCGGTTGTCTGTGATCCGGAGCCTTTTTCGGGTGACCTTGCTAAATGTTGGGGGTTTCTCATGCATTTTTTTTTTTTCACAAAATTCCTGTCGGACACGGCTAAAATTAATTATATAATCAGCCTTCTGCAGGGCAGAGCACTGATGTGGGTGCAAGCGTCCAGCTCAAGCGCACACCTGAACACGCTCGCGTTTTCTACCTTCGTTCAACGATTTGAGCGCATCTTCGAATGCATGCCTCTATCAGTATTTTTCTTATTCATTCATGTATTTTTTGCGTTCTTTATTGCTTCCTTTTGTGCTTCTCAGTTAACCATTGCCTCTATTAACAATGACACATATTAGGCTATTATAGTATTATTTTGCACAAAAGATTGTAGCAGATGTGGCTAAACTTATCGTAAAAACCTTGTCAGCTTTTTATATGGATGAGAAATGGATGGAAGACTGTTGCAGGGGGGCCCTCCCAAAGATGAAGATAGGAAAAGAAATATTGAGGAAGCCTTAAAAGGCCCCACCAAATGGGCTGTGGTGAAAATATCACCCCACAGAAAGGATGGTTCTTCTGATTCACAAAGGAAATAAAGTGGCAGACAAAGCAGTGAAACAAGCAGCTGGCTTGGACATTCTCAATATACGTCTACATTGGTAGAGGTAGAAGAAAAGAAAAGGCAGGGAGTAAGGCCCCTTTCCTTGTATAAAATGGGGCAACGTGCAAGCACTCACTCCACTGGCTGAACGGGAGTACTGGCGTGCAAATGGAGCAAGAGTGGTTAGCATCCAAAGGTGGTGTACAAAATTCCTAAGCATACCCCTATGAGTTTTACTCTCCTGTGCAGTAGGAGAGACCAGAACTAGCGAGAGAAGAATTCCTTCTGCTAAAAGTCTTCAAGAGAAAATGGCGGGAATCTTGCTGGACAGGACCTTATTGTGTCATCCTGGGAACCAACACAGCTCTTCGTCTTGAAGGGAAAGGATCCACATAGTTCCATCTATCTCAGTGTGCCAAGGTGCCGAAAACAATGGAGATAAAAGGAAAAGGGGACTGTGACATCAGATACCCCCAACGTGTAACAGGTGAAGTGCTAGTAACCTCTCCCTGCAACGATGGCTCCTGCATCGAATCACCCATTACATCGATCTATCTCCTGATGAGGAACCAACAAAGGAGGACCCATTTTATATTGAATAAACAATGTTTTAATTGTTGTGTGTGGATAATTATGCTAATTGTACTTATCACTATTATTGCCCTATTTTCATTTGCCACCAATTTGCTCACCAGTCACGTTAAAAAAAATGTTCATTTGCAGGAACTGTTCTGTTCACACTGACCTGACCAATGCTAACGCGACCACATTAGCATCTTCACATCAGCTTACCTCCCGATTGACAATAAAACTAAAACAGGACCATCCAGGACTTAGGGGCTCTTTAAATCGTTTTACTATGTTTTAATTTTACAGGAAATTATTATGGCTGTATATCTGATGATTGGGGTGACACCACTACATCTGGAAACAGTTTTTTAAATCGGTCCAGTACCCTGTGCAGGTCTATTTTTGGTATTGCAGAAGCGGTCAACACACACGAATGTTGACCGAAGCAAGAGGATGCTGTGCTATGATGCGCCTTGCTGCCTCACTTACACTGATAGGAAATAAACTGATCCACACCACTCCAATGACTCCAGCATTTTTAACAGCTCGTAGATATCATCACATCCTGCACGAGAGAAGTGCAAGCTCCTTTGATCTTACTGATCTCTTACATACATTAATGTGATTGGTGCCCCTCGCGGTGTTCCTGACAAGTATAAATTGGCCGACCAAGTTGCAGCAGGTTTTGAGAACATCCCAATTATAGCTCCCCTACTATCAATTACACGGTACAAAATGTTGACAGAATAAATTATGGTTATCCAGAGATGGATAACCATAATATCCAGAAATGCCATAAAGGGCCTCTCTGAACAATTGGCAGCGACCTCATTGTTAGACGCTCAGAATAGAATAGCTTCAGACATGCTCCTTGCCGAGAAATAGGTGTCTATTTGATGTTTAATGATGCATGTTGCACGTTCATGGGTCCGTAACCAAGTTACTGTTCTGTGTATGTGTGCTTTATATGTACATGTCATTTTTTAGACAGAAGAAGACGTACAGGCAGACCCACTATCAGGCACACTCTTAGACACCCTGGGGTCCACGACACTGACACACACAGCGGCAACGCCCTCACTCTGCCTGGCTGCTGCTTCAACTGTCTCACCCATCTCTGTCTCACTCCTGTCACCCATCATCTCACCTAGCTCACCTTGTCTCTCCACCACCTCACCTATCATATCAATTGACTCACCTGTAACATTCACTGCACCTACTTAACCTCCTGGCGCACCTATCTCACTTCTGCTACCCACCCTCTCACCTCCACCTTTTCACCTGTCTCACCCACCACCTCACCTCTCTCACCCGTGTTACCCACCACCTTACCTGACTCTCGTACCTGTCCTGCTCCCTCCACTACCAACCCCTCTACACCTCCACCACAAACTAGGTGATAGGTCCGGCAACACTGACGCATCAGATATCAAGCTCAGAGGGCAAAACCCTGTGTGACCGACACAGTGACTCTGTCGTACAGCGGTAGCGCGCCAAAGTGTGTTTATCAGGTATATGCTACTTGGAAAGCATCTGCATTTGTGCCAAACGGAGAGGAGGAGACTTTGATTGTCTGCTGTTTTTCCATCCCCATTTTCACTTTGTCAATTTGTGGATACCATGGAGCCATCGAGAAAGAGGAAACGTTCTGCAGTTTGGGACTACTTCGTCTGTTTGCTTGAAACCCTGGTTCTGGATTAACTGGTCTCCCTTTTCCCCGAGGTCGCCCCGTCCCGCGTGAGTGCATTTTGGTTGAGGACGTTCGCAAGGAGTCGACGTTTCGCCCTGCTCGTCGTGGGTTGTTCTTAGTTAACTTTTGAATCCTCCAGTGGAGCGCTTTATGTTGGACTTTGGTTGTACGGACAGTTTGTTTGCGTTTTGTTTTGATTGCTGTGTGGCATTAAACCGTGTTACTAAGCTCAAACAAGCTCTTGGTGTGTGGTCGTTCCTCTGCACTTGGATCCTGTCAGCCTGATCGTAACAGCTGAAGCAGCGCACACTACTCCATCAAGACAGCCTGCAATGATTTTTAAGTCCACCAGATGTCACTATTAAGCGGCACACCCGGACAGAATTTTCTTCATTGGAGAGACTACTTTACCATGGGAATAAGGAATTAATCGCTGATGAACGGCGGCACGTTCGACAGCGTGATTCTCGTTGCCGGTTGCGTCAGCGGCAGCACCGGCCCCAAACAAGCTTATTCACCTGCTTCACCTTCTCTAAGAACAGTGACGGCGGAAGCTAGGTGAGACTGTCGGTCGCCATTACAGCTCCCGAACAGCGCCCCCGTCACCAAAACACAAAACAAACACAAACTGACCCCAAATAACACCAAAATAAACACACAAATACCGACACAAGCCCCCACCAAAATAAAGACAGAACTCCCTCTCTCTTTCCCACTCTGCTCTTCCACTCACACTCCTCCCACACGATGACGAAGACATTTGGTCCTCGGCGCTTTTCGTTATACGTCACGTAATGGTGACGTGTGGCTCAGTAGCATTTTATAGCTCAACTTTAGCTTGTTCTTACTGGTTTTGGAACTAAAGTTCAATGCGCGGCTTCTAGTGTCCGTTGAGACATAAACTACTGTGATGGCAGCGGATTGGGAAGAAATTCGACGTCTGGCTGCGGATTTTCAGAGAGCTCAATTTGCGGACACGGTGCAACGGTAACGGAATCAGCAGCTGTTTGCAGCTAATCTTCTAGAATTTTTTAGCAATAACGAATAATTATAGAAAAAAATACATGTGTCCTAGAAAGAATACAACACTTATGGATTTTATATCAAAAATTCCACAGATTATCTGAGAGGAACTGTATTGAAATAATCTCCAAACTGATTCAAGAAAAGAAGCTGGATGTGGTGCACACGCTAGATGGAAAGGAGTACATCACCCCAGCTCAAATCAGCAGGGAGATTCGAGATGAGCTGTACGTCCACGGAGGTCAGTTTTCATAAGTATTGCTTCCACAAAAGTTTGGAGCATCTACAAAAAAATTCTAAAAATACGTTATCACACCCATTTTTTAAAAAATGAATGTATTTTTGTTACTGCAGTTACTGGATACATCAGAATACTTTTTGTATTATAATATCAACTTTCAAAATACAGTTAATTCAATTTTACAGGGCGAATCAACATCGTGGAACTTCAGCAAGTGAGTCCAAGCGTTCATCAGGATTACCACCTGTACAATATGTCAACAACAATCTGAACAATGTAATGACGCTTTCATGTCTTTATCTAAATATATACAGAGTATCAATGTAGACTGGGTCCATGTCGAAAGTAGAGCAAGTGACATTGCTAAATCTGGCAAAGGGGTTCAGCTCATACTGGGACAGCTTATTGATGAGTAAGTATCAATTGAAAATCTGTCTTTCATTTTACATTGGTATCATATAGTAGGCATAGTAGTCATGTTTTCCACTGTGGGAGATCCTGAAAAATGTTGGGGGCAGAAACCATTTCTTTTATTCGGCCCTGTTGTTGGCTGTGTCTCCACACCCATTGACGATGGTGTTACAATTTTTCAATTACTTTATCTAATGTGGACTTTGTCAATCTAATTGGGTTGATTGCAGCACGTACCTGGACCATTTAGCTGAAGAGGTCAATGATAAACTGCAGGAAGCTGGTCTGATCAGTGTTGCAGAGCTGTGTAAAAACTATGACCTGCCAGGAGACTTTTTATCTGAGGTCAGTCTCAAAACAACAGTCCTCTCTTACCTGAGTTTTATTATTTTTTTATATCGCTAATATAAATGTTGTCTGTCTCAGGAGTTGTCAAAGCGACTTGGGAAGCTTATCCAAGGTGAAAAGGACCAATACAACCAGGGAGTTATATTTACGCCAGCTTTTGTTGCTCGCCACAGGGCCAGGATACGTGGGCTGTTCAGCGCCATCACAAGTGTTTTTACCACATTCTGCATCATCTACATAAGTGCAAAAAGTGTCTTTGCAACTGGTGACAAAAATGACCTCAGTTATCAGTTACCAAACAATCACTACAGGGACTGTACATATATTAAACTGCATTAAAATTACTAAATCTTTAAATTGACATTATACAGACAGATCTTAACAATAATAACCAACCATCTACTGACTTATTTTATATATTTACCAGTAGTAAACAACATATCAATAGTATGTATAGTACGTAATATGAAAAGACCTAAATAAATAAGCAAATTGTCACGATCGTGAAATTTCTAATTTTATATTTAAAAAAAACTTAGATATTTACTAATTATTCAACAAGTTTGAAAAACTAGTTTAAAGTTAATTTTGCAGTTAAAAATGTAACAATACTGTTTCACTTTGTTCTGCAGACCAACAGCTGTCAGCAGCATGATCAGCACGTTTGGATTTCAAGAACATCTATTGTATTGTAAGGACACATGCTAATTTTGTTAAAGTCACAATTTTTAAATTGAAAAACAATTTGTATTAGTTATTAGTGCAAATAATTTCTTGATGACAGAGTTGATGTATTTAAATACCCTTTCAAAAAATCTTATTGCAATGATTTTATTAATATAGTCTTTGAGTGGACACTATGGAAAGGTTCAAGCAAGTCTGTCAAAAAGTAACTGTACTAATTTTTTACAATTTTAGCTGTTCTGGAGGACTTGGTAGGTGCTGGGCGTCTTAAAGGAAATGTGGTTGGAGGTCGACGGGACAAAGCAGTGTACATCCCTGATATTTACTCCAAAACACAGAACACCTGGGTGGATTCTTTCCTCCACCAGAATGGCTATCTAGGTAGTTTAATCATCTTAAACTTGTGCTTAATCTTGTATGTTCTTTTTAGGCCCCGCCTTTTTTTTTTTCAATTGCTACTCATGTCATTTGCTAATTGCAATTTCCTTAGAAGGTATCATTCACACCAACACAATCAGTCACAACAGAAGTCATTATTGTATAACTTTTTGTTGTGAGTGAACTTCTTGTAAATAATTTGCAGTCGACTACCAGTTGTCCAGGGAATCAAGAATAAGCAATAATTTAAACATTGCATTTATCATTGCAGGCCTACTTAGAGGAAAAGAATTAACCAAATGCAAATGGTACATGTCTACATGACAAAGAGTTATGTAAACTAAAATGTAAAAAAAAAAAAAAAAAGTCATTGCAGGCATATATTAGAGCAGGGATTACAATTTTTTAAAACATACATGCTGTAATTTTACTCTGCCAGGTAACCAAGGATGTTACATTATATATTATAATAGCAATAAATACAGCATTTTAAAATATCGATGTGTAGGATCATTGCACCTGCTTTTTTAGTAAAGATAATGATAGAAAATGATAGAGCCCAAGTTTAAATCTCATTGATATATTTGGTATATTTTGTAGACTTTGATGCATTGCTCAGACTGGGCATCCCTGATCCCAGCAGCTATATCAAGAAGCGATTCAAGTCCAAAAAACTGCTGTTTCTGACTGCAGCCTGCATCAGTCAGGTACTATTAGACCAAGTGGAGGCCTCTGTGGAGGAAACGGTCAACTCTGTCACATGGACAGACATACAGGTGTCCACATGCACTTTGTAGTTCTCCTGACCTTCTAGCTTCTTGTATGCTGAAAAGAGTTTTTTTCTCTTGCCCTTTTAGTCAATTCTGCCCAGCTGTCTGTCAGTGGAGGATGTGGGGATGGTGATCAACCAAGCTTTAAGAAACATGAATGTCCATTCATCTGTCAGAGTCATGGGTGATACATTTGTCGTTAGTGAAAGGTTCATCAGTAACTGCGTGACAATGTTTGATGAAGCCATGCACCTTAAAGCTCAGAAGGTAGAAATAAGGGTAAAGATGCAAAGACAACTCCTTAGTACATGCAGACAGCATATGTGATCCAGAATTGTCTTTTGCAGGAATACAAGAACAATCCAGTGTTTTTGATCACTGAAGAAGATCTTAAGCAGGCATCTATCCTTAACGAGAGCCTCACATCCTTGAAAAAGGATAAGAAGGAAACTGAACGCAGGAAAAAGGTTACAGGTGTGTTTAGGCCTCCATGAAGTGAGATTTATTTTCAACTCAGATTTATTGAAGTTATGCTTTGACTTATGAAATTAGAAAAATACAGGGTATTTGTTTCAATAAAACTGAAGATAAATATTTAGTAGGAATCACAACAGTTCAAATAATCCAGTATATACTGCTATAGATGTACGGTATATATATAGCAAGTCATCCAAGAGTAGACTTTGTTTTCGTCTGGACTTGTTTAAGTTTTCTTTTGAAAACTTAGTCTGCTCTTGGATAACTATGATCTGGATGACTGAGAACCAGAACCTGTTTTTTATCTGCCTCTTCTGCATCTTAGAAGGTAGTGGCAGCGCAAAAGCAGGTGGAGGTGGCAATGCCAGAGAGATCCGCATCCGCAAAACCAGGAAGAAGGGGAGGAGGGATGAAGACAGCGATGAGGAAACTGGAATGTCACAAAGTACAGCACTATGATCCTCACATTTTTGCTCAGACTCAGGCTCTCTGTATTGATATTTGGCCCAGTACAGCCTGTTGCATCAAATAATAAATATATAAATAGAAATAACTGATTGCACTAGGCCGGCAGCATCAATTAGTGCATTATTGTATGATTGTGTGATATTACCACGTTCAAGTGTATGAAATGAGCCACAAAAGATGATGTTTTGTAAAATACTTCTTAAGGGTTACTTATTTGTTCCATTTTGTCTGCCACTTCCACTGTCGGCTACCTTCCGGTTGCTTTGAGATGAGAGAAATTCTGCAGCTGATTGCACAGGGCCAGTTCAGTCAAGTCTTTTACTACAACACAGTCCTTAAATGAACCCTTTTCTCTAGAAGTTTAAAGGCAAGTGCAAAATTGCCACAATAATTTTTGAGACTAAATACCTTTTTTTTCCTTTATGAAGTTCGTGGCAAACAACCAGAAACTGTGTTTATGAGCCAGGAGGATCTTGCATCTGAGTTGCGGGAGAGAGTGAGTGACTGCCCGGAAGAGATCCTCTGTGAACTATCAGAGCATTTAGTGAGGTAAGCCATAATCACTTGTTCATATGTCTATGTGGGTTGTCAGTCATCCAAGTCATAATATAAATATGTGTGGAAAAAATGAGGACTATGAAGCCTGTTTCATTTTAATTTTCACTTTACACTTTTTTTCTTTAGAAGCACTTTTAAATAAAAATTTAAATAAACATTTTTTCCACATGATTGTATATTTGAAAACCTAAAAAAAAAATCATCTAGCATTTTTTTCTTCTGGCCTTTTTTAAATTCATCTTTCTCAGATTACACTCTTTCATATTTCTGCAGGCCTCTCAACAAAACCTACCATGAGGTTCTTCGGACAGTGTTCATGTCATCCACCGGCTCACTGTCTGGGGCCAACAAGAAAAAGAGCACAAAGGATGTGCAAGAGGAAATCACCAACCTTTACAACAATATCCGTTTATTTGAGAAAGGCACTAAATTATTTTCTGGTAATTTCTTTATCTTGTTATATTTTTTTCCCAAGTTAATTATTCTATCATATTTTACTTCACATCATGTCCCGATCTCACTAATCATTTTATTTACTTTTGATAAAATACTTAACAGTTCATTTGACCCTCCAAAATTTGTCAATATTATCAAATTTAGAAACCAAATTCTCCTAAATTACAGTCTTCATCTGTGTTTTCCTGATGCAGATGAAACTCAAGTCCTACTTTCCAAACACATCTTGAAGACACTGTGCACAGATGTCACTAATATCCTGTTTAATTTCTTGGCTGGTGACTTGATGATGTCTGCGGAAAACCCCAGCACCATCAGCAGTGAGGTGAGACAATTGCCAATTACACTAAAACCAGTACACATGGGGTATTTTTACATCTTTGTGATGTTGTCTCAGGTTAGGGTTAAGATTCTAAGCAAACTACCTGAGGAGACCAGAGGTCCTTTGTTAAAGCTGCACAGCTGCCTGAATAGCAAAGTAAGTTTTCACTTGTTGACGTCAACATCTTGATGTCCAGACTGATATAAATAAAATCTTCCTCTTGTTTTTTCTTAAGACCACTGAAGACTTCCTGTCAAACATTGAGATGTGCACAGAGGTCTGTGGCTTCATGCTGAAGAAGGGAGACAAGAAAAAGGAGAGGTAACTTTCTCACTGGATTTTGCAGTCTGAAGCAGTTTTTAAGCCTACAATACATCGCTGAAATGCACTATATTTTTTTCTCAACTACAAAAGAAACAACGCATGTGTAATGTTTCAATCAAACCACGACCTTTTATTTTTAAGTCACATTTGAAAGCACTTGACAATAAGAGGAAAACCAAGTGAACTCCACAGGTCAAGCAAGGTGTACCAGCAGCCATCAAACACTTCCCTGTAGAAAGAAACTTAGAGAGCCAGAATAGTACGAAAGAATGAGGTGAATGAGACATAGATAGAAAGGTGGCAGACAGGCCAGAGTGAGTTGCAGGGTAGACAATCAAATACTAACAAAACTCACAGATACAGATATAGAGAAAAGCTTGGTGGCTGCCTTTTTTAGGGGCCTGGACCTGCAAAGGTCCCAAGAATTTCTGGCTCTAAAGACAATATTTAACTGTGTAATCTGTAAAATGTTTCTTTTTTTTTTTCAACCAGCTATGGTGCATTTAAAATCGTTTTCATTTATAATGCAAATTGTGACACATAATTGAAGGAGGTTTTGAAGCTTACGATAGGGCCGATCTAGATTTTCATTGTGTGATCCTGTTGTTGTGTAGACAGGCACTTTTCCTCCATCGTCAGGCACTCATTGAGCAGCTGCAGAGGTCTGAAGATCCGGCTCTGGTCCTTCACCTGACTAGTGTGCTGTTGTTTCAAGCAACCACTCAATGCATGTTGCACGCTCCCGGACGCTGCGTGCCTCAGATCATCAGCATTCTCACAGGCCGTATCCCAACAGTAAGTCTGAGTGTCAGAAACTGCAGAACGATGAATTGCATCTCTGTTATTTAGGTGCTAGTAGTAACAGTAAAACATGTATGTAATGTCTCCCTTGATCCAGCTTTAGTAGCAACAAGTGACACAAATTCACAAAAGAAGCAGCCATTCAGCAACTAAAATAGCTGCCTGACTTTATTTACAATTTAAAATAAAGCATTTTGCATCTAAGCAAATGCTTAGATTCAGGTGAAGATTTTTAATCTGAATATACACAGAAGATATAGTTTCAATGTAAGTATTATAGTAATTTAATTGCACAAACCTTTCAGGATTGGTATTTAATTTTTTTATTGCTTCTATTGTTGGCTATTACCTAATTTATTATGCCAATTCAGTAACAACATTGTTTTATAAAATCACCATAGAAACTATGAATATTGGAGTACATTCCAGCCTCAACTTGATGTAATTTGCACTCTGACCACTAAGTAGCAGCAAAGTATTTCCAAAAAACAAAAACAAACAAAAACTTTTTGCAGAGATGTCATAGATGGCAAAATGGCTGGTTGAAGAAAAATCCTGGCATTACAACAATTGTGATCTGAAAATTGTAATAAATATTAATGTTTGGCAGTTTCCAACTAAAATATGTCAATCTGCAGGAACAACAACAGCTGCTGTCAGTTTACCAGAACCTGGTGGTGAAGCAGCTGGTGAGCAAGAGTCAGAGCAAGAAACAAGAAGAGGACCAATCAGAAGAGCAGGATGAAGAAGCTAGGAGTGTCCGAAATGAGTTGGTGGTCCTCACTCCACAGGTCAAAGACCTAGTTCTTGCTCACAAGTCCATCCACACAGACAACTAACCATAAACACCCACAGAGTTTGATTCCAAATTTTACTCTTTAAGACTGGAACTCTTAACTCTTCTAAGTCTATTAATATTTGTGGGAAAATGCATCTTCATTATTAAATAAAATGTTTTTGGGTCATTTTTCCAAATGAACAAGAATCAATGGAATTCTAATGTCATGCTTTCATTAAAGCTCTCGGTTTTCTTCTTAGTTTGTGTTCATGTTCTTGTTTAAAAAATGGAAATCAAGCTGAATTTAATTAGAAGAATTCACACACATACCCACATATAATCACTGAACATGGTCACAAGATGCACTCCAGACTTGCAGAAAGCAGTTACACACATGTAATCATTGAGTAGTCACAAGATGTTCTCCAGACCTGCTGAAGACACACACATGAAATAGAAAAATGCTGGGGAGTGGGGAGTTGCTGCGAGGACACACAAGTCAAACAAGTACCTATCAAAGGACCAGATTAAAAAAAAAAAAAAATCAAAGGAATATTTCATCAAAAAACGATTGATGATATTACAACTAAGTTTCATTGTTATACCTTCCTTCCAAAATCCACAACCACAGCTCCCAACAGGTAAGAAAGTAATTCATGTAAATACACACAGACACTGCAGGTTCAGTTAAAAATACTGAATAAACATTTGATTTTTATTTCTATTTAATATCATTTCCTGAAGACTCCAGAGGAAGAGAGGAGTAAAAAAAAAAAAATGACGTTTTACTGCCTCAATAAATAATATCCAAATATTGCGCAAGAAAAAACTTATGTATCTCAAGACATTTTACACGTTCAAACATCTCCCAGTGCAAAGTAATGCTTACTGAGAAAGCATTTAAAAATAAAGATTAATATAATACACATTAAACGTAGCACTGTTTTGAGATATTTTTGGTTTTGTTTCCTAGATGGTCGTGCGGCGTATTCCAGCAGCGACACGTCTGTTTCTACGTCACCCGGAAAAAGGCGTTGCTTAAACGTTGTATTGCAATTTTGCGGACGTCCAGCGTTTCATTTGAGTGATTTTGCAGTGTAAATTGTAGTCTTCATTCCGGTTCACTTCCTACATTACTGCTAACAGTCAGACAAATCCAACAAGTAAGCTGCAAAATTCCCAGGGCACTTGTTTTAGCTGTTGATTCGGTAATTCGGGAATTCTATCTTAACACTACCACTAGCAGGAGCCGCCGCAGTCACAAGCCTGAAGGGATGTCTTCATCCACCGTTAGCAAAAAAAAACATGTTCGCTTTGCCAGTATGGAAGTGGAGGAGGACGACGACGACGAACAGGAAGAGGACACTCTATTTGACAAGAAGAGGGACGCCGTGAAGGGGCTGAAGAGCGCGCTGAAGGCGTCCAAGGGGGCGGCTAAAGGTAGATGCGAGCAGCGAGTGGAGGTGGTCGGGGGTTCCAGAGGCGGACTCGGGGCTTGTGGCAGGTGGATGGTCACCTTCACCCTCTGCGCGTCTTTCCTCGGCCTGGTAAATTCTCAGACTTTCAGCCCAAAAGTACCCAGCTAGGAAAATTTATTTTTTATGCCCTTTGACGTAAGCAGGTAATGCGCACATATGCTAACCCCATTTGCCTTCATCGTCTTATTAGGCGACTACAGTTTTTTTTTTTAACCTAAAAAAAAAAAAAAAAAAAAAATTTGTAAAAATTTGTAAATTCTATCAGCAGTTTCATGTACTGAAAAAGTAAACCAAATGATCGCAGAACCTGAACTGATAACAGATGAACTCAATCAACATATTTTACATAAGTTGCAAAACTCGTTCTTTTGCATCACAAAAGGGTTTTTCTTTACTTTAAATACTCGCCTCTTTTGTTTTTGTAGGGGATGAGCATCTCTGTCCTTGGCCCCAACATTTGAGGACCTAGCTGTGAATGTCAAGAAGAACATTAGCAACATTTCCTACATCTTTGTCGGCCGCTCAGCAGGCTACATCGGAGGGTCCCTCATAGGAAGTGCACTCTTCGACTGCATGAATCCTCATCTCCTGTTGGGTGTGTTTTGATCACTTTTCTCCCAAATTCTACTTGGTTTAGTAAACATTTTTGTAAACTGAACAGATCTAATTTGCTCTGATGAAGACATATTTCTGAGAATTTTTGTAGTGTTTGAAATTGGATAGGATAAACCTTTATTGATATCACACAATTTGCAGTGGTACAGCAGCATGAATATATGTGAACACATATATGGAAAAGTAAAAAAAAAAAAATAGTATTAAGTTTTAATGAAAGCATTAAAGCTATTCTTAAGTGATCTGTCTGACTTTTCCTGGCTTGCAGGATTATCAATGCTGGTGACAGCATTTGGAATGTGTGCAATTCCATTCTGTAAGCAGGCTCTTCTTCTCACTGGGCTCATGTCAAGCATTGGGATGTCAATGGGTGTTCTGGACACAGGCAGGTCAATGCTTAAATACACGTTATTAAGTGTGCACGTACCTATTTCCTCTGTGTTGTGCTAAGGCATGGTTGCTCCCTGAACCTGTTCCTCACTGTCTTGTACTCACCTTTGCAATCCCTGCCGTGCTCAAGCCTGGATTTTCACAAATCTTAAATCGTTACATTGGTAAAAGACGACTGCGCAGCACAACGCTGTCATGTAAAATTGTTTCTAGATAATTGTGGCAACATGAAAGCATAGCTCACACTTGATTGGATTTGTTGGGGGTTTTTTGTTTGTTTTCACAGTTCGATTTTCTGAGCAATCCACCTCAGAAAATGTCCAGATTTCTTTAGTTTGCTGGACACTTTGTTTTGGAGGGTTCATATACTTTGGCTACATTTTGCATGTTGAGTAGGAAACTTGTGTTGGAAAGGAAAAGCGATCTGCACTTGGGCATTTTACAGCTGCACACATTTGCCAAAAAAATTAAGATATGTTTTAACTAAAGGCTACACATAATATTTTAGTTCTTCTCTTTCATAATAAAGTAATAAATCTCAAGTCACTCACACGTTCTATCAAAATAACCAAACATCTTTCTCAAGTGTAACTTTGCTGTTTTTTCTGTCTGTTAGGTGGAAACGTTCTCATCCTGAACTTATGGGGTGAGCACGCCGGCCCTCACATGCAGGCTCTACATTTCAGCTTCGCTGCAGGGGCCTTTATCTCTCCAATTGTAGCCAAGATGCTTTTTGGACCGGACGGAAACAGTAGCGTTGGGATCATAGCAAGCAACTTAACAGCGGTGGACACCTCAGAGCAAATGAACAAAGCTCCAGATATTCATGCCATTGTCAGCACTCTAAAGTCCATGTGGGCTTACATTGTGATTGGTTCTTTTGTCCTACTCATATCCTTTCTTTTCTTTATTCTCTACTTCAGTAGTACTATCACACGCGACAAAGCCCGCACAACATTGGGAAAGTCCTTTGTGTCACAACATCACACTGTTCTTGTTGGTCTGCTCTTTTTTTTCTTCTTTGCCTATGTAGGTGCCGAAGTAGCATATGGTTCGTTTATCTTCACCTTTGCCAAAGACTATGTTCGAATGCCTTCCTCCCAGGCAGCCATGCTTAACTCTTTTTTCTGGGGAACGTTTGCCACTTGCAGGGGTTTGGCCATCTTCTTTGCAGCCTGCATATATCCAGGCACTATGATCCTTATTAGCCTGGTGGGATCCACTGTCTCTTCACTTCTCCTTTGCCTCTTTAGCACAAACAAAATAGTCCTTTGGGCATGTACTGGTCTTTATGGCGCATCCATGGCCACGACTTTCCCCAGCGGAATCTCCTGGGTGGAGCAGTACACAACGGTCAAGGCAAGCACAGCTGGAGTCTTTGTTATAGGAGCAGCGCTGGGGGAAATGGTGCTGCCCGCTCTTGTAGGCCTCCTGTTAGGAACATTCCAGGACCAGCCTGTGCTCATGTATCTGTCCCTTGTCACCGCTACATTCACATCCATTCTCTTTCCAGTGATGTATAAGCTGGCTTCTGCCCCTGGTGAACAAAGTAGAAAACCCCGCATGAGAGAGCGTCTCGATGCAGACGATAGTGAATACCGTCAAGCACTGCTTGACTCTGGAGCCAACGATGAGGAGGAAGAAGACAATGAGGCAGATCAGTGGAACGACGCAGACTTTGAAGTTATTGAAATGGACGACTCTGCAGTTTCACCCAGCAAGGCTTCCACTCAGTCTGACGTCACAGCAGCTTCAAGTCAAGTGACAGAAGCTGTAGGTGGAGCATCTGCCTCTAACCCTGCCTCTCTGATTGGAGATTCCCCAAGACGTAAACTTCTGCTTACTTTGGATCGAGAGAAAAGAGACTGAAAGAGCTCTTCCATGTGTTATTCTCCTACAGAAGCTTAATACTACCCAACAGTCAACTTAAAACACTTGTCTTCAATTTTACATGTATTACTACTCTCATATTTTGGAATTTTCAGTAAAAAAAAAAAAAAGTTTTTAATAATAGACAATTTGCGATCGTTCTTTCTTTATGATGTCCTTTTTCTCGTCATGACAGGATAAACACGAGTTGACTTGGCGAGTAAAACTTGCGTCAGTAAAAAACCATATTTCCTGAAAAATCGCTTATTTAAGTTTTTATTTTTGATTTTAGTTTAAGTACAGTAGTGACTGAATGGACGAAAACATGACTTTGACAGCACTAATGTTCTTGTCTTTAGTCTTCACGTATTTTATGGAGAAATGACACCCATCAACTGTGTAATTTAGGCTTCTCCCACACTACAGACCTTTCTTGGTAAAAGGATAAGTAGAATATGTCAGTGCCTTTGAGGACACAAACAGAAAGGCTGTGGTTTTTGCCAAAATCATGACTAAAAAAACCCATTTTATACTACTACATTGAAGACAAACAGGAAAATTACTGTGAGATTGAATGAAGTTCTATTTCATGTATTTTTGTAAAAAAGACATGTTGAATTTTGTGTTTGTTGTATGGCTTGTAATTTATTAATTTAAATTTTCTGTGTCATTCATCTGAAATCTTGCAACCTGATTCAAGCAATGGCCTTTTTATTATCTCAAAAATCCACCAACAGCAAAGTCAAAATAAATCAAACCTGTTTGTTTGTTATTAATAGCAGTTTTTTTGTTTGTTTTGTTTTTTACATTTTTACAAATTTACACAAATTTACAAAAACCTAAATGATAATTTTTTTCTTTTGGGTAATCTTGGCAACACAATAATATTCACAAACAATAGGTAGGACAACAGACATTTTCTGACACAATATATCAAAATACAGTATTGCAACAATCCGAGATCAATATGCAGAATGTAATGAATGATATCAATACAATCAACGTCTAAATCACAAAATGAGATAGAGCTACACAGGAAGTATTTGCAAGAATTCAGGCAATATAAAAATGTCTAGAAAGTCAATTGGAGTTTAAATATATTTAATTTTTTTTCTGAAATTTAAAAAGAAAGTTGCCTAAAATCCTATTTTAAATGGAAATAGCAAACAAATACATCTCCACGCATGGCAAATGACTACAATGCCAAAACAAGCCAGCAAGCAAACAGGGATACTCACATTAAAAAAAAACAAAACAAAACAATTTAATCGAAGCACCTTTAAGACAACATCAAATGCATGAACAATCAAGCAAACAAACCAAATCCACTTGGGAGTTCAATCAGAACTGCTCCAGCAGCTGCCGTAGATAGGGTGCCTTGGAAAGTTGTCTGCTGATTCGAGACAGCTTGTAAAGAACAGGACAATCCAGTGACACACAGGGAACCAGCCGCTCTGTGCTTCCACTGCAGTTCCTACAAATCTAAACAAAAACACAAAAAAGCTGTTACTCGGAAATAACTGTGGTCTCTTTAAAGTTTATCTAAAGCTGTCCCACAAGTGCTTAATTAGTACTACCCATTGCGACTTGTATTTTTGGTTTTCCATTAGCTCTTAACAACTACTGTCAGGCAAATTGTTTGATACCTACTCGACCATGGTTCCAAGTGAGTTATTTCAAACTGAAAATGTAACTGTAGGCTGCTAAATGGGCAGGAATTGATGCCCTTGGATTGGACCTTAATGTTGGAAGTCACACTTTTTATTCAGAAAAAGGATGGATTGCCCACTCCAGGAGAAGAGTTGGTGCCTTGAGTGGAAGCTTCTCATTGTTTTGCACACAAATGAGGAGAAATTTTTCAAGGCAGGCCTGGTTTGGATTTTATTTTCTTAGTGTAAGCATTGTGTGCATTGTGGGTGGAGCGAAGTATATTGAGTTAAAAAATGCATGAACATTTTGAAATCTTGTATTTGAAAGACTAATATTTTTTTTACCGTGACCTTACAAATAGAACTATTCTAACATCGGTACTTCTGTAATTATGTAAGGTCATTATGGATGAAACCTGACTAAGGTTTTAACCTGACTAAGGCCCAGACAACATAAACTCCTCCATTTCACCTGCAGCATCTGGTCTTGCTGATTTTCCCACTGTCGTATATCCTGATAGAGGGTGACGGCCACTCTCTGGGGTTCTGCTCTGCAGCGAGAACACACACCAAGCTGGGTGAGCTCATCACAGACGGGGCAATGCAGCGTTGTGAAGTACTGCGAGATAGTTCCCTTCCTTCTTGCCACCTCTCCATATGCCACAGAGGAACATGAGGCCTTTTGGATCTGCACGTACAGCAAAAATATGTGTATGTTTATTTACAACCAAACATACTGTGTTGTGTTAGAAAATCATTTTATTATGTTAAATATTTTTAAAAGTACTAACTATACTATCGCTCTATATTTCAAAGCAAAATCT
>CAAE01011447.1:16289-27233 GCA_000180735.1 Tetraodon nigroviridis | reverse complement strand
AATGATCTGGATGGTATTCTGGAGTCCACCATGAAAGGAGGGGCAGACAGAAAACTCCAAACAATGACCACACTGGTCATCAGATTTGCCACTGGAAGATTTGGTACAATGGAGAAACGCACTGCTCCCAACTGCCAACTGCAGCAGGAACTTTGGGTCCTGAAGAAGCAGTTCAAGGGTGCAAGCGAGGATCAGAAGCCAGGGTTGGCAGAGCTTTGTGGCACCCTTGGGAAAATGCTGCTTACCCTCCGCCGAGCAGAGTGGCACGAGAGACGGGCCAAGGAGAGAGCCAACAAACACACTGCATTCCTAGCTAACCCTTTTGGGTTTATCAAACAACTGCTAGGCCAGAAGCGTAGCGGCCACTTGGAATGCGTGATAGAGGAGGTAGACTCGTACCTCAACGACACATTCAGTGACGCAGAATGGGAGAACGGTCTAGGTGAATGCAGAGAGCTGATCAGTCCACCTGAGCCAGCCTGCAATTTCAACACCAAGTTCCCAAGTTGGAAAGAAATCCAATCTGTGGTCAGGGCTGCAAGAGACACCTCAGCTCCTGGACGCAATGGAGTACCGTACCTGTTGTATAAGAGATGCCCGAAGCTCCTATTCCGGCTGTTTTGCAATTATTTATGGCAATTCAAGTCATGCAAGCCCAATGAATAGCTTTAAATGGCACAAAGGTAAATGAAATATATACTGTACACGCGTTATTGAACATGTACTGTGGATTTGGCAGTCCTGGTGTGGTACCTAGGATGCTGCATTAATCAGTCTAATGGCTGTGCGGGGGAACGATCTGTGGGAGCGCTCCTTCCTGCACTGAAAATGCCTCAGTCTGGTGCTAAAGGAGCTCCCCGGGGCCTCCACAGTGTGGTGTAGGGGGTGCGCAAGACCTGCCTCATGAGCAGGTGCAGGTGACTCTGGCCCTACTTGAGCAGGGCGTTGGTGTTATCGGACCAGTCCATTTTATTTTTGGGGTGAACACCCAAGTATTTAAGCGAGTCCACTAACTCTATGTCTGACCCCTGGATGGTTACCTGTGTGTGGGGTGTGGAGGTCCTGCAGAAGTCAATCACCATTTCCTTTTTTTTACTGGTGGTAAGAAGAAGGTGGTTCTCCTCACACCATTCAACGAAGTCGGCGATGACTCAAGTCAAGTCAAGTCAAGTCAAGTGAGTTTTATTGTCATTTTCGAACATATATAGCTGGTGCAATACATATTGAAAACGACTCCTCTGTACTCCAGCTTGTTCACCTCTGACTAGCAGCCAATGATGGTGGTGTTGTCTGAGAACTTCTGGAGTTGGCACCTCGCAGAGTTATACCTGAAGTCTGAGGTGTAGAGGAATGTGAGAGTACGGTCCCCTGTGGAGCCTCCGTGCTGCACGCCACCACCTTTGACAGACTGTCCTGCAGCCTTACATACTGGGGCCTGTTGGTGAGTTAGTCTGTCGTCCAGGCCACCAACTGCTTGTCCACCCCCACATTCTCCATTTTCCTCCTGAGGAGCGAAGGCCTGATGGTGCTGAAGGCACTGGAGAAGTCAAAGAACATGACCCTCACAGGGTCTCCAGGTGACACAGAGCCTGGTGCTACAGATAGATCACCGTATCATCCACACCAATGCCTGGACGAACTGCAGCGGGTCCAGAGCAGAGTCCACCTGGTTGCGGAGCTGTCTGAGAACGATCCTCTCCAGGCTCTTAATCAGGTGGGAGGTCAGGGCCAGGGACCTGTCCTGCTGCATGTTGTTACATGTTGTGTTGACCCATGCTGTCCTGTGTAGCCCTGTTGTCCTTTTTGTGCCCTTTTTGTGTTGTCCTACCCAGCACCAAGTCTTGGAGAAACGTTTCATTTTCAATATGTATTGCACCAGCTATATACAGTATGTTCGAAAATGACAATAAAGCTCACTTGACTTGACTTGACTTGAAATGTACAGAACCACCTCAATGAGCTGGTCTGCACACTCTTGGAGCAGTCTGGGGCTGATCTCGTCCGGCCCTGTGGCCTTCCTGACCTTTAACGTCCTGAGTTCTCTTTTCACCGGATGCAGAGTGAGAGAGACAGGGGTGGCTGGTGACTGAGGAGGGGGTGACTGAGGAGGGTGATCTATGAATGCAGAGTGCTGGCTCTTGGTGACGGTGGGGGGAGGGGCAGTGTGGGGTGCTTGGAGCTGATGAAGCCTTTTGGATAGAAGGCGAAACGTTTTCCAAAAAGAAAATTGAAACGTCCAGATGAACACAAAATCTTTTCTCGGATAACTATGACCTGGATGACTGAGAACCTACACAGACCTCTTGATGGTGTATTTCAGCTCCTTTTGTACCCTTTTCAGCTCCTCCTTGTCCCTTGAAGAGAAAGCCCTTGGTATGGTGCTTTCCATGCAGACGTTGGTATAGTCCGTGATGCAGTCTGTTACACTGATGTCCTCCCCGTGTGGGCTGCAGAGAGCATCCCAATCAGTGATGTCGAAGCAGTCCCTCAGCTGCTCCTTGACCTCCTCAGTCCAGACTTTGACTGTTTTCCTCTGTGGAGGCTCCTTCTGCACCAACAGTGTGTACCGAGGGAGCAGATGGACAAAGTTGTAATTTGAGCGGCTGACGGGAAGGAGGGGAGTGGAGCTATATGCATCCTTGACATTTGCATACAGCAAGTCCATGAGGGCTTGTGGGTGCTTCATCTGCAGCCAGGACACTGTGGCCTGAATCTGCTCTGCTGCAGCCGCAGCATCTGCAGAGGGGGGGGATTTACACAGCCAGCATGATCACGTGACTGAGCTCACGGGGCAGGTAGTAAGGCCTCATGCTAGCTGCTAATAGTTCAATTGCTACAGATCTGCTCCTTGATGGTGATGTGGCCTGGATTGCACCACCTGTTGTTTACGTACACCGCCAGACCTCCTTCCTTCTTCTTTCCGCTTTCCACCATCCTTCGGTCTGCCCGCAGGAGTGTGAAGCCGCTTAAAGAGACCGCATTGTCAGGAATGTCTGTATGGAGCCACGACTCTGTGAAGCACATAATGCTGCTCTCCTGATACTTCCGCTGCATCCATGTCAGAGAGAGTGAAGGTTTTCCATGACGACCACCCGTACACATGGTTTATACCAGCGTGCCCTCTCCCGCCTCCCCCGTATCTCCGTTGGGATGTTGGGCTTGTTGGTCAGAGGCAGTCCGGGGCACCTGAGCCCTAACAGCTGATCGCGAGAGTACACAATGGAGCCGTGACTAAAGGGGTCCCCTCCTGCAGTCTCAAAAAGTTCGAAAAACAAAGTCAGTATCAGTGCAGCAGTGACAGGATTTGAACCCCTGGCTGCACAAGAGTTCAAGATGCCGGTACAGCTGGACAGAAAAATTAAAATAAGGGAATAAATAAATGTATATAGAAAAGAAAAGTTTGCAAAAAGACGAGCTGCTGGAACTTGCTGCTGCTCACGCAGTGCCATCTTGGTAAGTGAGAAAGACTGACTCTTGATGTCTAAAAGGACGTTTTCTGAAGTTTGGTATAACAGCCTCCCAGTCTCTTTCAGGAGAACTGATGAGCTTCCCAGTTTCTTTCAGGTGACCTGCTAAATTTTCTAGGTCCACACTCAATCCCTGCTGATCTAAACCAGACTTCTGCTCACGTCCAACACTGCAGTGAAGCTTGAGGGAAATAGTTTCTGAATCTACGCCTCCTACCACTCCCACAATTTACCACAGGCCCTCAACAGAACCATTTTCTCCTCATCTTTCCTCATCTTCCAGGAAGCCTAGAAGCAGATGAATAGAATCCACAGTCATCTTGATAGGAAAACACAGGCCGGAGAGTCCCAGAAGAAGAGGAACAGCATCCACACTTATCTTGACAGAACAATGCAGGCCAAAGATGCCCAGGAGAACAACAACAACAACAACAACCTCAGCCATCTTAAGAAGACAACGCAGGCCAGATAGGCTTATAAGCGGATGAGCAGCATCTGCAGACACTATGGAAGGACAGCGTAGGCCCTATGAGCCCAGAAGCAGACAAATACAAGTATGATCTTCAGGCCCTGGGCCCCCTGCTGGAAGAGGAGGGAGCACCAAAACCACACTGCAGGGCGGCCGGCGAGCTGAACCCCAACAGTAACCCCCCTCCCCCCCCATCCCCGCAACGGGCGCCTCCTAGCGCCCTAAGCCGTCCATCCGGACCCTCCAACATGCATCATACAGGGCTGGAGGAGGGGTGTCGGATGGAGGGACCGGCCAAGTCGTCGGGATCATGGAGTGAGCCAGCGTGGTCGTCAGGGACGGAAGGACGGTCGACGCTGTGGTCTGGCACGAAGCGGCGGCCGACGCCAAGGTCAGAGGCAATGCGGCCGTCGACGCCGGAGTCAGAAGCAGTGCGGCCGTCGACGCCGTGGACAGAGGCAGTGTGGCCGTTTACGCCATGGACAGAGGTGGTGCAGCCATCGACGCCAGGAGCTGAGGCGGAGAGGCCGTCGACGCCGGGAGCTAGAGGCAGTGCGGCCGTCGACGCCGGGAGCTGAGGCCTTGGGAGAGCCTTGGAGTGGCGTCGATGCCGGGAGCTGAGGCCTTGGAGAGGCTTGGAGTGGCCGTCGATGCTGGGAGCTGAGGCTTTGGAGAGGCCGTTCACACAGCGAGCTGGAGTGTAAGACGCCGTCGACGCTGTGGACAGAGGATCTGGGTGAGGAGACAGCGGGCCTGGGTGAGTTGGCTGCAGCTTGGGCGCTGCGGCCATTGATGCTGGGAGCAGAGACTGGATGGCCGTCGGGGACTGGGACTCAGGCCAGGACCGGGGACTGGGCTGCGGCCGGGAACCGGGACTGGGCTGCGGCCAGGAACGGGGACTGGGCCGCCTTCGGAAACGGGGACTGGGCCGCCTTCGGGACTGAGACTGGGCCTGAGACTGGGACCGGGGCCAGGACTGGGACTGGGACTGGGCCTGGGACAGGGATGGCGGCGTCATCAGGGCCGGGGCCTGCAGCGGAGCGGGTGGCGGCGTCCTGGTCGGGGGATGGAGCGGAGTGGCCCTCGGCTCCTTTGGGACCTTTAGTGGAGCGGGTGACGGTGTCCTGGTCGGGGGATGGAGCGGAGCGACCCTCTGCTCCATCGTCATTGGAGGATGGAACGGAGCGACCCATCGGCCCTGGGGGTGTGGCCGGCATGGGCTTCGGAGGTGCGGCCGCCTGAGCCTTCATCAGCCTTGGGGGTGTGGCCACCTCTGGCTTTGGGAGTGCAGCCGCCTGAGCCACCATCGGCCTCGGGGGTGCGGCCACTATCGGCCTTGGGGATGCAGCCGCCATCGGCTTCGGGGAGGCGGCCACCAGGGGCTTCGGAGGTGCGGCCGCCTGAGCCGCCATCGGCCTCGGGGTTGCAGCCTGAGGCTTCGGCACAGCTGCTGCTGTCTGAACCTCCCACCTCTTCGTCCCCCGAGCTCTCCTCCTGGAACTGACCGAGTTATTGCCTTCTCCTACCTCTGGGTCCAGTGAGGTCCCTCCTGCTCCGGCCTGGGCTGCCGCCGCTGGAGGACCCGCAACCAGGGATGGCCCGCTGGTGCTGGTTGGGCCCCCGACCCTGGATGGCTGGCCCAGGGAAACGTTGCCTGCTCTGGGGAGCCTCGCCGGGGACAGGAAAATTGGCTGAGACCCAGATGTAGGACTGCCGGACGAGGAGGAAGGAGCATCACGTTTAGGGGAGGTGGAGGAGGTCCTGGCTGGTCTGGGGCAGGAGCTGTAGCCAGCCTAGCCAGTGCGCTGAGGGGGGCTGCCCTGGCTGAAGCAGGGACAGGTGCGAGCTGGGCTGGAGGTGACTGAGTCCGTGGCGGGGAAATGCGAGCCCTGCTCTCAGCTGTGGGATTGCGCGTCTGACAGGCCACACACTTATCTGTGCGAACGCTTTTTCTCACAATACAGACGCGGCAAACCCAGTGGGAGGGTGCTCCCCTGCTCTCCCAAGCAGACATCTGGACCTTCACACGGGCACAGCGGGGTCCAGAGGCCACGTTTTGGAACGCAGTGACAGCAGGCGCGGGGACGATGTCAGTACCTCTGTTCACATGCCACCCCCGCTCTGCCATTGTCTGCGTCAGCGCTGCCATGCTCTCCTGCACGCGCACAAGTGCCGGAAACTGCGAGCCAAGGCTGTAGTCTGGGGTCAGCAGCGCATACAGAGTGTCCGCTGGGTCCTTCAGTGGCTGGATCATTCTGTCAGGACTGGCGTGTGTTGTTCAGGACCCAAGTTGCAGACAGAGGCTGGTGCGCTCCAAAGAAAACCCCTTTATTGGGTGACGTCGGGCAAACAGGCAAACTTCCGACGGCAATAATCTAAACAGGGACCAAAAAACAGGATCGAATACAAACGAGCAAGCGAGAACAAACGAACATCAAAACACGAGCAAACACACACAGGAAACCACAACGTAACACACACAATGGTCCAGCAGTGGGTACCAGCTCGTAGACTCCCTTTATTGACAGCTGATGAGCTGATCCCCAACAGCTGTGTCGCTGCCGCTGCTGGATCCTCAGGCCCTGGGCCCCCTGCTGGAAGAGGAGGGAGCACCAAAACCAGACTGCAGGGGGGCCGGCGAGCTGAACCCCAACAGGCCCCCATCCTGTCCCTGTCCTGTTCTTGCTTCTACCTTTCCAGTTCCCGTGTGTTTACATATGCAATCACTGCCTTTTTTTCCCCTGTACAAATATACTGTTTTTGTTGCTCTGGGTCAGCTCACAGGCTCAGACCAGCTCTGTGTCTGTCAGTTCACCAATGTGTTGGCATATTATAAAATATACTCACACCACCACAGCAAACTCAAACTTGGATTAAGTGATTTCTTCGACAACTCGTAGGAAGTAGTTGAGACAGGTTCTGGGTGGTTGGAAGGTGCTTTCAGATGACTGAACAACTACAGCTAATGTGATCGGGTAGACAGGTAGGACAGTATTTGGTGTGTCATCTGGGAGGAAAGTAGATAAAGAGACTTGGTGGTTGAATAAGGGAGTGCAGAAAGGGATACGGAGTAAGAGCTTAGCTAAGAAAAAGTTGGACTCAGGAGAGTAGACGGGAGTACAGGGAGACACAGCATAAGGTGAAAGCAGAGGTGGCTGTAGTAAATATTAGCTGCCATTTGCAATTTTCATCAGAAGTAAGCATAAACATTTATGATTTGTAGTAGATATTAAATGTCATTTGTGATAATCATAATCATCAGAATCAGGTACAACTGTATATGATTGTATAATTACATGAAGAGTGTATTTGTGTCTAGTATCAAGTATATGAGACTAAGGGCATGGCCACCTGTGACCTTGGCGGTGGCACATGACTTTTGCATCACTGTCAGATACGCCTACTGGGTGCGGTCAGGTATTAAAATATCTGGATGCGGAAGAGACGGGGCTCTTCCTCGTCAGACACCGTGGGGTCATGACCTTGTATTTGGATGCTGAAGAGTCCACAATTGTGAAATAAATCTTGCTTCTCGGATCTGTTCTCCTGTTTGACTCCACGTCCGAACCGAAAAATACTACATGGCAAAGACCAAACAAGGGGCTGATGATGACTTGTATGCTAGGTTGAACAGCAAGGAGGGAGAGACTGATCTATATAGACTGGCAAGGCAGACAGAAATGGGAAGGACGTTGACCTGCGTGAGTCGCCCATGATGTTTGTTGTTTTGCCCAGGGCAACAGCTGATAAACGTGCGAAGCTTGCTAACCACATAGCTGCTTGCTAACCACAACTGCACATAATAACCACATTCCACAGCAGGGTCAGGATGCCCTGATGCCCACCAGCTACAGGTGCCGTGGGACGTGGGACCCGGTACCAGGCTCACTCGCAATAACAACATTCCAGTTGGGAAACTCACGCTCGACATTTATGATTTGATAGATTAGGATTTCATTAACTAGTTGCATGGTGCAAAACACCAGGAGTGGAGTGCTGTGTGCGAGGATCTCATGATGTTTGTTGTTTTGCCCCATTGCAACCGCCGTGGGAAGCTTGCTCTTTCACACCATGCTTTCATGCCGATATCACATAACCCTAACCTTGTACAAAACACAACATTCAGCTCCAGACGCTCTTGATAACAGCAGCTGCAGGCGTCTCAGGAATGTGGGACCTGGCCAGTCCCACTCCCTGTGATGCACCCTAAGCAGCATAAAAAAACGGAGGAAGAGCCTCCTCGGGCAGAGTCCGCTGCGGGTCGCGTACGGACGCCCAGCACGTTTCGATGCTCACTCTGCTGGGGGTGTTGGCTCTCCACTCCGAAAGCGTCACGGTAAGGGGGAAAACTATAGCTCGAAACACTGAGTTTTGGTATTATGCAATGTGGCGGAATAAAGACGCATTGTTCTAGCATCTGCATAATCGTGTTAAGTCTCGTCATTTCCGCGCCGACCTTGCACGATCCTGAGGTCTTTCACCAGAACAGACGTGCAGCAGGTTAGGGTGATTAAGGATAGGGATGGTAGTGTAGTGACAGGTGCCAGTTTGTGTGATGGGAAGATAGCAAAGTAGTTCAAAGAGTTGATGAATGAGGAAAATGAGGAAAAACAAAAAGCAAAACAGGTGAATGTTGTGGACCACGAAGGAGCAAACATTAGTAAGGAAGAAGTGAGGAGAGCATTAAAGAGGATGAAGAGTGAAAAGGTATTTTCACAGGTATGGAAACTTCCTTACCTGTAGAGTAAGTGTTTCAGAGAGGTGGCAGTAGAGTTTCTGACCGGGTTGTTTAACAGGATCTTGGATAGTGAGAAGATGCCTGAGGAAATTGTGCTGGTGCTCATTTTTAAAAAATATCAAGGTTAAAGAATTTTCGACCCTAGACGCATATTGACAATTTATACATCAAAATGTGTGTTTTGGTGAAACAATTGTGTGTGTTTTAAAGTTTAAAAGCCGTCAGTCATAATGAACCCAACAAATCTTCAAAAATACAAAAATGTCCCCATTATTATGCACATGCTGCCAATCCACTTAAACCACTAAAACTCTGGCCCTGTAGGTCAAATGCTAATAAAACATACACCAAAATGTGCAGTTTCTGGGTCAGACACAGGTTTGTAAAGGTCATGCGGTGATTATTAAATGTGCTTTAAAGTGATAGGGCAGTTCAGAGGCTGCAGCGACGAGCCAGAGCTAAAGGCAAACAGTAACAGTTTCTGCAGAATCATATAGTTATTATTTTTCTTGTTTTCTTGTTTAAATGTCTTTTTCAAGGTATTTATCATTTGATGTATACTGCTGGAATACTGGAATTTTTCTATTGTGGGACAATAAAAATATTTCATTCTATTTTATAGTTAATTTTCTCTTTTTTTGTTTTTGTTTTATTGTTTTGCACAATCCTTTAAGTAATAAAGGTTTTAAAAAATTAAGTGATATTAAAAATGTCACACAAAGAAATTCCGGCATGGAGTTTCGGTATAGAGATTTGGTATGGTGGTGCCCTTGTCGGCCATCTTGTTTGTAGCAAGGTACTCTTGGACGTTCGGTGGACCACCCATGCATGACTTCAGCACGGCGTTGACGGACAGGTTGGTTCATGATGCATGGCAGTCTCGCGTTGAATCAGCAGAAATGTTTAAATCAGTAAGGAATCATGTCGGCTTACATTTGACTCCAGGGGCGTCTTTCCTTTGGTGTCATACACGTCATTTTTTGAGGCAAAAATAAACAAGCATGTTCGTGTATTTCTGGTGGAAACCACGCCCTCAAGTTGACGAACAATGGATCAGTCAGTTGTGTTATTATAGTTGAGGGTTTTTTTACAAGTTGAACTGAATTAGGCAGAATCCCCAAATTTGTGCTTTTTAATCTACAATTGGATTACACACATATTAAGGGGGAAAAAAAGCCCTGTGATTTGAAGTGTAAAGAATTTTGAGGGCATAATATTAATTTGGCTGTGGCTTCCCTGAGATAAGCCAAAATGCAGTAATCATCTTTATCCACGTGATGGCAGCTTTGTGACAACGCTTATAAACGTCATATGCATTGCCGTCATTGTTAAAAAAAAGGATCTGGTAAAGAAAAACATAGGAATACTCCCCACTATCAAAAAAATGTGTTCAGGAAGAAAATTAAATTGTTTATTTACAGGAAGTGTCAGTCTCTTTAACTGTAAACATGCTGTCCAATGTGATGTTTTATTTGATAACATTTATTTGATATATATATACTGTATATACTGTATATATACATATATATATATATATATATATATATATATATATATATATATATTTCCACATCCCTGCCTCTTGATTTTGTAACCAAAATGTAATCTGAACATGTGTTAGTGTTTTGTTTAAAAACGCGATAATTTATTAGGTCATCGACAGCCTATTGGAACAAATTCTGACTGAGTCTACCAACAATAGTGAGCATTATGTATGTCAAAACATCAACCAAGCAGCTGACGTCCATACAGAAGCTAAGCAATGTTAAGTGGAGTGTATAGATATGCAATAAAGATGGTCTATGCTGCTCTGCCTGAAGTTTGCTAACAGGTCAGGCTGAACCTTTCTAAATCACACTACCTGGAGCCTCGGCACACCATGTTCTTAAGGAAGGAGAGACAGATGCAATTTGGTCTAAGACAGTGCAGAAGAATGATAACTGTAAACTTTGTGCAAAAATGGGTCCCTTGAGAGTACAAAAAAGCAGTGTGTCAATGACTGGAGGCACGCAGAAGGCACCATCCCACGTCCAGAGAGGTGCCATGGTCTCTCGACTGAGCATTTTGGGGCACCTCTGGAGGCCGGAGGAGGGTAACGGGGACTTCTGCTCCAGCCGTGTTTTTCTTGTATTCTTCTGATTCCTTCTGGATGCGTTTTTCTTCAATAAATTTTTGGCAACTTTTTTAAAAAAAGACAACCTCTGGTACTCTGCATCACTTTTTGACATGAACACACAGGCAGGTGCCTTCCGCTCTTCCCACTGGAGTCA
>CAAE01011443.1:51222-61456 GCA_000180735.1 Tetraodon nigroviridis | reverse complement strand
ACAGTTTACACGACACATCATGTGGCCGCAAGACTACGACACAATCACGTGACCAAAAAGAAACCCGTATCAAAATTGTTCGTCCTAACAAAAACCGAACCTTTTGCGACAATAAAAAAACTTCCTCGAATAGCTAACCACTTTAATTACAGTTTATGTTTAGTTAACTCTAAGCGCATTTATTTAAAAAAAAAAATTGGTATGTGAACGGGACCTTTTCCATTTTTGCGTACGGCGTTAACGCTATAGACTCAATTTTTTTAAATTGACAACATTTACTCAAACGCAAGATGGCGCATTGACTCCACAATGAGCAAAACAGTGTCGGGACGTCGTTGGGAGGTGTCCGCGTTAGATTCCATATATATGTATATATAGTTATTTATATATAGTTAGTTAAAAATAAGGTTTTGAAGCAGTTGCGGGTGGCAATTCTAGGTCTAAAAGCGTTTATATTAAAATGCAAAACTGCGTAGTTTTGTTTATTATAAACTGCGTTTACATTAAACTGCAAGCATTTCAGACCTTTGTCAAGACTGAAATGCTTATTTTACGATTAATAATCTAAGCAATTGTCATAACTCATCTAATGTCACGTAAATTTGAATAATGTAATTCTTTTTTAATTTTATGCATCCAAATGAGGCGGCACAAATGGTTTTTTTTTTTTGTTATATTACTTAGAACATGAGATCCAGGGGTTTCCTTCCCAGGGTGCCATGGGCTTTCCATCCTCCACATACAACTGACGGTGAGTTCCCACGCATGGTGGATGTCCGTTTTGCCGTTAGCGACAGCCCACTACAAATAAATATATAAATAAATATGGGTAGATGAAAATAAGTAAGAGCTCGGGTTGGGGTATGCACCATGCGCAGTGACTGACTGTGGTTAAATCCAAACGTCGCGCAAAAATCTAGTCCGCATCATTGCCTGACAGTTCCCCAAGAGAGGAGGAGGAGGGAAAAGAAAGGAGGCTGCAATCTCAGGTAGGCTACATGTTGTATCTCTCTTCCGAATGATTTGCATCCTCAAGACAAAATCACTGCGGGTTTATTGCTTCCAGCTGTGACTCATTGCACTCCAATTCCTAATTTACCAGCCAAGCGGCTTGTTTAGAGAGAATCTTGTAAGACACATTTTCATAGTTTTTTTTGTGTGTGTGTGTGTGTGTGTGTGTGTGTTTGGTGGTTCTGTTGCCTTTGTGTGCTGACGCATTTAAATGGAAGAGGGACCTTTGTTGTTACGCAGCGTACACTGGGATGCCAGTAACCTGTGGGGTTACAAGTATTAAAAAGAAAAAAGAAAAAAAAATCCTTTGTTGTTATGATTCCTTTTTATTAAGGATTTTTCTTTTTAAAATGGTTTCCCTGCAGCAGACTGCACTCACACAGTGTGCAGAGAACTGATCAGCTGCTCATTTTGAATTGTGGAATTTGTTTTACACTAGTGTCGTGGCTGTGTAGTCATGAATGAGAGATAATAGAGCTGATAGAGTATTGCTCTTTTATATTTATGGCATTTGTTGTACCTGCAGTTTACAGTTGTAAACTTGCCTTCAAATGTTAATGTCAGCAGTTCAGCGCTAAACTCAAAGTGGGCCACAGGGTAAGTTATTCCACTGCCTTGTTGTTGTGACATGAGGTGACTTCACAACACAAGGCTGGTCAGATCATCATAGTGGCTATTATTGGCTTCATTTAAAAAATAAAAACCTGCCTCTTGCATTTACCATCTCCCACTCTTCCCACAGACCTGAAGCATTGGATTTAAGTGGGGGAGGGGAGAAAGGCGTGAATGACCAGTCTGAGAGATCTCTGCAGTAGCTTCCTTTCACATGAACTACAATGATAACAATCGGACGGAATCCCTCTCTATCGTTGATGCCTCGCTGCCAACCTTTATTGGCTTGAGAAAGGTTGTAAATGGGAATGCAGGTGAAATTTCTTCTTTGAACACATCACATGACACCGTGGGAAAGCCAGCTGTGCGGAGCAATATGAAACATGGGTGTTTAGGGAAAAGGTTAAAAAAAGATTGAAGGGAGTGCTCTGCACACGATCTGCATTATTTAAGTCGTAATTCATGAGGTACCCACCCATAATCCCACATCCTCAGCTCCTGTGCCTTTTTACGAATGCCAGGGGGGAGATGTTAAGCCAATGCACCACACATTTTTTCTGTCTAATTGCTGCCATATTTAGTGTTACGGACACAGTTATTGCAACAATGAACCATATGGTGTAGCATAGGTGAAACCCACTATAAACACACTTCATATCTTTTAGTCCCCATATTCTGACATGATTACCACGGTTGCACTGTGAAAAGGTGCCTCCATGTTTATTTGCACTGTTCATAGTCCACAAATAGAGCTGAGATTCCAAATTGTTCTGGGAATAAATTGGTTTGTTTTTATTCACGTATCTAAATTAGTGGTACTGTATAATAGTATAGCTTCTAATGGGAGTGGCCTACGGTAATTTCAACATTCTTAGAGCAATAAAAAAGAATCTGTACATATTTAAAAAGATAGATGTAATCAATGTGGCCTTTATACAAAGAGGTCTCAAGAGAGCAATAATTTAGGATGAGTGACAGGGATTAGTTTGTGACTGAAACACCCTGAAACACAAATTGTCTATATGCAGCATCTGTGTCATTATCATTCTAAACTCGAACAGCTGCATTTAGCTGCTTTTTCACTGGGACCTACTTGAAGTGACTCTATTCCACCAGGCCTTTCATGTCGCCAATAAGTCTCAAGATCAACACTTTTCAGAAAAAAACCTATTTTAAAACCATGCAATTGCAACAGTGTGTATTTCCTAATTTTAAAAAAATATAAGGGCTACAAGTAATGTGATACCCAGGTCCAACAAGATGCAGCTGTATTTGAGCTGTGTGGCAGATGAGAGTTTGTTGGCTATTTTGCCATCAGTACTAACTCCATTCGCTGCTTGTAATATGTGATTTCCATTGATAATGAAAAAAATGTCCTGTCAGCAACATCTGAAAAAATAAACCAATATTAGAAGTCTTTCCACGTTTTAGTTACTTGCTGTGTTATTGAAGTTGTGCATTTATTTTCGACAATAGCGGAAATTGTAAATAGTGTAAGTAGTACTAGTGGATCTTTTCTACGAGTCTGTTCAAAAAAAGGCCGACAGCACAAATCAAACACTTATCAGCGATGTTCCGACGTCCTTCACAGTTGTGTTTTATGTTAAATGCATTGCGAGAGTGTCGGATTACCTTATTGTGACCCAATGTGTTTTGTAAAGGCTCCATGGTGTAATGGAAAACCACGACGACCATGTTATGCTATGTTAAACTGAACTAAATACCTGAACGTCATTGCTTAGGTTCCCCTTGATTGGAGGAGTGCTCATCTCATCACTGTGTACCAAAAAAAGGTGTTTCCCTGAAGTGCTATATGTACGCCATCAGGTTTTTAGCCCAAAGTCACAAAAAAGCCTATGCTGTTGGGTCAAACACCCAGATCAAACCTGTGGCTGCAGGTAGAATCAACTCTACGGATCATGTGAATACCTGTAAATGATTCTAGGTGTGGCGTTTGCATTTGGAAGTTAATGCTGTGAACTCTCAACTGCAGTGGATGCAGCCATCCTTAGGCTAAAAAATAAGGTAACTCATATAAATAACAGAAATATAAGAATTAGATAACCCTTTTTAGGATATTGGCTATATTAGTTTTAGTATATTCTGAGAATATCTTTGTAATTTGTAGGGGGGAAAAGCACTGGGGGCTTTGGAAATGAAAATGGTCTGGACAGCACAGAAAACAACATTGGTGGATAGTCGCATGGATAGGAAAAGAACCCTGTCCAGAAAGTTTCAATATCTAAGTCAACCATGAGAAGAAAACAGTTCCCAAGAGCAAATACAGATGGTTCACTAGAAGGTGCAAGCCACTGCTTAGCTTTAAAAAATAGAAAGGCCAAAAAATTGCCCAAAACAATCTAAAGAAGCCCGCCCATATCTGAAGCAGCGTTCTTTGGACCGATGATACTTTCATCCACCTGTTCCAAAATGATAAAAACAAGATAGTGAGGTAATCGCTTGTCAAGGCTTCTGATCAAAAGCACTCCTTATCTGTTAAATGTGAAGCTGGGTAAATTATGAATTGGGTAGGGGTATGCTTTCTTTCTTATTCGGCCAACTGCAGCAAAGTTAAATTGACAGCACTTCCCAGTGCAAACTGCATGACCAAAAACACTGCAAAAGCAACCCTGGAGATTCGGGAGTGGAGCGTAATATTCTGCAGTGGCCACACCAGTCTTTTAGTCTCAACCTGATTAAGTATGCATTTTGCATACTAAAACCCCCCACAAGCAAGCAACAAGGAAAAACAGCTCCAGTAAAGGGCTAGAAACACATGGCAGGAGAGAACCCAGCGTGTAGTGATGTGCATAGGATCCAGACTTCAGGCAGCCATTGTCTGCACAAAATATTAAAATCTAAAGTGTTCAAACTGAATATTTTATACAGTTACATTACAGTTATTCAAAAGACAAAACCACTGAAAATAGAGCAAATGTCTCTGTCATCTTCCTATTTGTTAAAACAGAGATGAGCATTTAGCCTGATCTGTGATCTTTTCTAACCATCCATTGCTGCATCATTTGTGACTGATATTTGTGTATATGAAATGGCCATTGATGCCACAGAGTTAAGGACCTTAGGGGTGGGAGTTCTATAAATAATTTAAAGATGCTCAGTGGTGTTTTCATTCAGCAGTAAATGACTTCCAGGTATCATTTTTTTGCTATATGGAGTACAGTCATTTCATTAGCAAATTTTGCAACTGATGCTTAAGCATAATAGAGAATAGAATAGAAAAACTTTCCTAATCCTGAAATTACTGCACAGGTTTGCAACTCACATCAAATGTACAATTATTTCTTGTTAGTGCAAAAAGGCTGTTAAGCAAAAAAACAAATATATGTCCAAAACTACGAGACTTAAGGGTCTATTAAAGAGTTTGTTTTTTAACTGGCCTTCTCTGGTGTTTGTAGAGTACTTCAGTGGTCTCAGACTCCAATGTGACCAGTTTGGGACATTCTGGAGTTTCCTCAGTATCATTCTGTTAGCAACAGCTGTCCTCATACTGCTGCTAAAGCACAAATGTAGTGGGTAAATTACCTGTTTCCTCTGGAGGAATGGATGACATTGTCCGTTTGTGTAGATAGCATTTGTGTTCATATTCTCTCCCAGTTTATTGTTCATGTGAACCACCAAAGTTCTTCTACAATGTTGATCTCAGTATTCATAATTCTGATGGGGCGGGGGGGGCGGGGTCCTGTTTCTAGAAATCCACCAGAAGCACTTGTTTTTTTTTCCACAATGAGCTGCAGGTGGTTTTATCCACATCACTCTGAAGATATCCCACAAACCTGTACTCAGCTTCCTAGTCTGTACATTTTAGGATGGGTGGGAGGACCGTCTTCTGAAGGGAAAGCAGCATATGGTTTTTGCTGAGATTTTATTGTCTGTGCAGAAGTTGATAAAACAGTCTGGACAACTAAGTGTGGGACTAACTTGTAATTTGTTTCGAGGGTGGCAGCAGTTTTTGTGTTATTTACTCCTCATGACCAGTGTTTCTTTTATGGTTAAAATGCTCATAAACATGAAGATGCCAGAAGTGTTCAGTTTCTTTACTTTACTACATTTTTTTAGTAAACTGAATCCAATTTGTCAGCTTTTTGTTGAAATAAACATTCTTTTGCCATTATCAACATTTACTAATAATTTTGTAAACTTTGTAAATGAATTATTACAAATGCTTTGTAAGAAAAGTTCTGATGTGTGTCTGCAGGCCTTGCATGGTCTTCTTCATACCCACTTTTCTTCATAATCAGTTCCTAGAAGAGGGGGAGCAAACTATTGTAACGGAATTAAAGCATCACATAGTCATTCAAGACTCTGAGTACCGAGATTGCTCAGTACTTGTTTTTAAATTGTAAAGGGTTTAGGGTTACTGCCATACAGATAAAGGTGTGGATCACATTTTAAAAGTGCATGATAAGCCACTGATGTTGGTGCAGTAATGAGTCACACACTTGCTATTCAGAGAGACATAGCAACATTCATCCATGCCAGAGCTTGATAAAATTTAAAGCTTGTTTCCCATGAGCACCTCAAGTATCTAAGGAGAATGCATGGTATATCTTCTAAAAATGGTGCGCAGGTATACTGGCGTAAAAGAGCATTTATTGTATAGATTCTTCTCTAATTTGTATTTGGTATAATCTGTGAGTTCATTTGACAGTAATTTGTGTGTGTTGTGCACTGTCCAATATTCACCTTTCTTGAAAGTCATGTCACAACTTTGTGATATTTGGGAAAAGAGAAAAATAACTGCAGTATCAGAATGACAATAGGAAAGGGTGTTTCTTCTCATTATACAATTGTGTAGCAAATTTTGTGGGTTGGATAGAGAGTCAGTTCTGTGCTGCTGCAAACCAAACCTGTATATTTTTTGATGGTGCTGGAAGGGGAGAACCCATGTAGACAGAACAAATGTATCCTCCTTTTTACTGTCAAGTATCAGTGCTAACCAATATGCCATGATGACATCTGCTATAAGAAGCATCCAAGGGTAGATTTCTGTGTTCAGCTGGACTTGTGCATGGTTTCCTCAAATGCAATCCTCCACTCTTTCTGTCAACAAAAACGGTCACACCGTTTCACCAGACTGGGTGGCTCGTCACCAGGTGACCCAGCAGACAAAGGGGAAGCACCCAAACCGAAACTAGGTGAACGACCCTGCCAGCGACTCTCGGATGACCATCCAGATGATTAGCATGCTAATGTTAACAACTCTTAGGTGACCATCCGGTCCATTAGGATGCTAATGTTCCACAAAGACTATATTTTCATGCTCTTCTCTGAGTCAGGTTAGAACCGACGAAGCCTTCTAGAGAGAAGACCAAATATTTTTGAGAAAACCTTACACAAGTCCAGTTTAACACAGAGATCTACCCTTTGATAACTATGACTTGGATGAATGGGATTTTACACAGACAAGATTAGAAGTACACAGATGACTCAGATGAATTTTTTTTCTGTGACCCCAACAATGAAAAGACTCACTATGTGGGAGTCACAGCGATGCAGGACAACACAGGTCAATATAACAGTTTTGGTCAAGATGCTTTCTAGCGACCTTAAACACGTATCTGAAAATGTATATTTTCAAACGTTTGCCATAAACAACTTTAGAGAAAACCAGGCTGCATGGCAGCTCTTTGTGAGCAATGTACATTTGATCCTCTCTATTATTTGCTGAATGCAAACTAGAATCTCAGCAGCCCACTTCTGTGATGCTCTTCCATCTATTCCCATCAACAGCATAGTGTGAGTCAGTAAATACACCCAGCCAGAGTCTGAATGTTTCCCCCTGTCTTTCTATTGTCTACTCCTGAACAATCACATTACACTAAAGATTATAGTGGCAAGGAGAGGTGATTCACTGTACTGTGTATCTACAGTACAGTGCAGAGTCAGAATGCTGCCTAAGCTGTCACACTGATGCAGAAAAGTGGAAAAAGACAAATGCTCCCTTAGGAGTGTGTTGCTCGCTGGATGCAGCATTAGAAGCCCACACCCAGAGAATCTATTGATAGCAAATCTGCTGTAAGCCTGTCAATCTTGCAGGCAGTGCAGCGACTGATTAAAGCTAAGAAAGGTAAAGGATGTTTGTACATAGCATAATATGTTGCTGGGTGAAGGAGAGAGTAACACACCCCATGATACCCACTAATAATGCTGTGAAAAACTCCGTGCAAGTGAGACATATTGATTTGTCTGTTAAGATATATCCTTGCGCATTCCCTAATGTGTGACACACACACACACGGGGACACATTTTGATTAGTTCCTCATAAAACATTTTTGCAGAGTCACTATGTTTTTGCTGCTGTATTGATTATTATGCCTGATCATAAGTGCTTCGCTTTATTTAATTTTCAGTACGTTTATACAATTGGTAAATTGCAAACACTTCTTCTGTCTCCTATTGTCACCAGGTACTTTAATTGAATTACAATGTACTCCCTCCACAGTGACTATACATTTTTGAGGATCACCAAAACACACTCTTTAGATCACTTTCAGTCCTTAGCACTACAAACTTACCAATTCATCCTGATCTTTCTGCATCATAACTACGTCTCTTGTGCCATACACGACCATCTGTTTTCTACATAGTTGCCAAACCCAGAAATATGTGCTATTTCTTTTTCAGCAGCTAATACTAAATTGTCCCGCAACGTACATATGTAAAGTACAGCCCTCACCCACAAATTACCAGATGCCTATTTTGTGGTCACTAATTCACAACATGTTTTTAAAAAATTTTTGGTCAGTTCTCAGAATAGTACAACATTGTTTGCACTTGTATTGTGTCAATTTTTAAAAATTATTATTATTGGTCCTGTTATAAGTTGAATAAACTGGTTGTAACCAAGAAAACCCACCCATTATACCAACGAAAATACAAAAACAAGACCAAAACAAACAGATGGTCTCTTCTATGCTACAAATTTGGTACCGGCAAATGTGCCAATATCCGATGGCTGATATTGAGTTGTTTTTCTTGTTTTGTGTTGTCTGTCTGTCTAAACCAGGCATGGGCAAACTACAGCCCGGGGGCCACATGCGGCCCGTTAAACGTTTTAATCCGGCCCGCCGAACTTGAAAAAATTAAATGACAGTAATTTAAAAAAGGCACATTTTATTCATTTGATTTTCAGTGTTTTGAGACTCATTCCAAAGTCAGATATTTTGTTGTCATGCTTTTCTTCATTTCCATTTGAAATTAAATCACGTGTTTTCTCCATATCCCAAGATGTATATTTTTTCCTCCAATGAGGTGGGGTTCCAAAGCACTCCATCCATCGGCTTGTGCTCCGGACCCTTTGTCAAATGTTAGAACCCATTGTGAATCAAAAAGTTTGCCCTCCCCTGGTCTAAACCAACTGTTTAGATAGGATAGTGTAGGGCTAAAAGTGGACACAACGCAAACTTAAAATAGAATCTTGTCATTAGGGTAATGATACCTGACCTCTCTTTCCTGTAAGGGTTTCTTTTTTCCTCCTCGATTGTAAGCTTTGCTTCGAGCAATATTTAGGACTATGTTGCTTTCTCCTCCTGCAGGCTGTGATAGTGCAGCATGACGGACACAGTGATGAGCAGCAGTTCAGATCGCTGGGTGTCCAACAACAGACAGAGAAACATGCATGCTGGGTAAGAATGACTGTCAGACATGGAAGCCTTTCTTAAAGATTACTATTACAATGCTCTGATTTAATTCCCATGCTTCTCTCTGATGTGTGATCTTTGACACAGTGATCAAGAACAGTGAGTAGACACACTCTTTGAAAGACATATTTGATCTCCTTTGACTGTAGTAAATGATAAATGCAATTTAAAAAAGAGAATGTGTTCACAGGGGCAGCTGGACCATGAAACCGGGTCCCAGTCCCAGTCCTGGTCCTGGTCCAGATCTGACTGATGAAGAAAAAGAAATTATAAACTGTGTAATTGCCCGTGCTGAGAAAATGGAGGCCATGGAGCAGGAAAGAATTGGGTAAGAGATTTAAAAAAAATTCAAAGTGGTACAAAAGTAAAGGTACACAAAAGGGCTGATAAGGGGGAGAAGGGAGAGATGTCTATAGGGGGTGGGGACCATATTCATTTTATAATACTTTAAAATATACCAGATGGGAGACATTTTTGTAGAGTTACTCTGACATAGAATAAAATAGAACATGTTTATTTATTTTATTTTATTTTTGTTTATTATTTATACAATAATAAATATTTGAAAAAATGTACAGGAAAAGTAAGAATAGAAATAGAATAGGAAGAATAGAGCAGCAAGGGGAATAAGAAAATATAAATATGACAAACTCGATATACACATAATAAAATAGGATGGGAAAGATAAGAAATAGCATATATACAGGTACTGTACATGAATTTTGGAGTATGAGTATAATTATGGAATATGAATTATGGAGATACATTTTACAGAAAGTGTTACCCTGACCCTGTGCTTCTGCAGGCGATTGATAAACCGCCTCGATGACATGAAGAAGACAGTATGTGGGGATGGCATGTCCCGCTGTTTGCTGTGTGGAGAGCAGTTTGGCTCACCTAGGGTCAGCTCAGTTGTGTGTGAGGATTGCAAAAAAGTGAGTCAGTTACA
>CAAE01011443.1:27688-37786 GCA_000180735.1 Tetraodon nigroviridis | reverse complement strand
TTCTTGGTAACAAGCAGGCAGGCAGGGATCTGAAAAATCAGGAAATCTGGAAATCAGGCTTCACAGGCAGGTCAGGAACAAGCGGAGCTGACAACGAGCAGGCATACAGGGAAAAACGTGCTGGAAAGTATCGCATTCCACAGAGAACAATCTAGCCCTGCTGCTGCCATCTCCCCGTGCTTTCTGCTGCCTCTCCAACTGCATGCTCTCTTTCTAGGTGTCACTACACTCAGTTATTAACCAGCCTGTTCCTGGTATTCACTGGTGGTTTTAGAGATCAACTTGACTTGCTTGACTACACTGACTGGCTACACAATATTTTCCCTCTAAACGCTTACATGCTAAACCTAGAAAAATACTAAAATACCAAGTTCCATGGTGAGTGACTAATTCCTTTAAGTAAGGAGGAGTTTATTTTGTGCAGCTTTACTTGCATGCACCATGCTTTCGACTCTAATGTGCCTCCGGCAGTTATGGCCCGCTTCCACACTTACCCAACTCACACTTTGCACAAATATGGATCACACCCCCTGCCACAGCCTGATTGTCCAAGGCTTTAGCATATGTCTGTTTGTGCAATGCTGAAAACTAAAGAAAGCACACTTTACTAAGTAAAAACACCATAATTTATAGCACTTTGCAAATAAGACTAGCATCAATAACAAAAACAAAAGATCCTATGCATGAGATGTCTTGTGGTTTAGGGAAAAAAAATAATTAATTTTTTTATATATATACACACTCACACATATTTTTTTTTCCTAAATTAATGGTATTCCATTAATGTTTACATTTCTACCCATGTAACATTCCTGTTAAAACTGTGCTTTATATACAAAAAGCCGTATTCTGCATGACTATGGTAATTAAGTGTCATTGCAATTGCACCCACAGAATAAATAGTTAATGAACTGAGCACAATTGTGATTGTTTTCTCTGCAACTCCTCCCTCTGACAGTGATTCAAAGTGGGCAACCTCAGTTGCTGTAATCATGATCCCCCTCTTGAATTCCACAATCAAAGATAAAGTGTGAAAATACTGTATTTTACAACAAGCTTAACTTTAAGATGACTCTACAACTTGTCTTTTATTTATTTCTGCGAGTTCAGTGGAATGTTTCCTGTTTGATCACAGTATTTGTACAATGTGCATGCACTGAAAATATGTATGTTTGCAAATAAATTTGCATGTAAAGATTTTGCAAAGAGCTTACACAGAAAAATAAAATCTCGTGGTAACTTACAAACCTTTGCACATGTAAGTCAATGTGGAAGATCATTGTGGTAGTAAAAAAAATTTAAAAATCGAGATATCCTTTGTGTAATTTAAGTTTTTGATAATAATCACACACACACACACACACACACACACACCTTCCCACAGACTCCCATACAGGTATAGACCTAAGAGTTTGCACTAAATGTTAAATTCAAATTCTTTTCATCCTATAGTCTAAAATAATAATATCAGTAATAAGTACCATGATATATTTCATTATCTTTTATTTACATCACTTTAACATTATTTGAATGTTGAAATTAAAAATGTATATAGAAGATCCTATTATTATTTTTTAATACTAGTTATTATTTATAGTTTATTAACATTATTTTGTTGTTGCTGCTGTTATTAATAATATTATTGTTATTAGTAGTAGTTTTAGTAGTAGTGGTAGTTGTAGAAGTAGTAATAATAATAATACATAGTAATACATAAATGCATAAGATTTAAGATGCACTTTTTCTGTACTCAAAGAGCCTGAAGACCTTTCTGAAGTAGGTAGATGTGGGAGGGCGGGGGTCTCTGATGTGTTTAGGTAGGGCAACAGGTAGGGCAACAGGTAGAGCAACAGGTAGGGCAACAGCTAGCGGCGGCTGTTGAGAAGTCCTGGAGAAGTCTTATGTTTAGTCCTGGTTGTATTGGTTATAGTTCCGTTATTCGTTTTAATGATCGGACTTTAATAAATGTTGCACATTTTAAAGATTTAAAGTGCGTAAAAAATAAAAATCAGATTTTCTACATTAATTAAAGATCTAACAGTGTGATGAAAAGGGAAAAAGAAATGCTGCCTTCCCTTGCAGGTCAGGTTTTTCTTGAATAACAATCTTTTTTTCCTCTCTTCAGTAGTTCCAGCAGCTTCATTAAACCTTCTGACCTATACTGGAACAATAACTATCAACCATTCAAGATTTGAGTTTGGGCACTGTCTGCAGCTACCTATTCCAAGGGCCCACTACCCACTGAACTAAGCCCCTCTCCCTGCAGCTCCCTGCTCCTTTGGCCTACTCTGGTCAGCTGCACCTATCATCGTGTCCAGACTTCAGCTCCCCTGTTGCCTCTGAGTGGCGTCCAGTGTTGTTCTGCTAAATCTATGGCTGCCTGTGAGCATAGAGCATCATTTCTGCCTCACTTTGAAGGCTTTTGAAGAAGACAATGCTACAGTGCTATTAAAAACTCTACAGTGGTCAGGCTTAGGATCACCTTTCTGCAGCGTAGACTGCTCTCAGCTCCAATGACATTGATCCGGGAAGAGTCAAGTCAAGTCAAGTCAAGTCAAGTGAGCTTTATTGTCATTTTCGAACACATATAGCTGGGGCGATACATATTGAAAACGAAACAACGTTTCTCCAGGACTTGGTGCTGGTAGGACAACACAAAAGGGGCACAGAAAGGACAACAGGGCTACACAGAGACAACATGGGTCAACACAACATGCAACAGGACGCGTACATAGACAGGCAGGAATGCAGGGTGGAGTAAAGTGGAGTAGAGTGCAGTATATATCAGAATAAGGTGCAGACAGATATGTCAGAATAAAGTGCAGTACAGTGCAAATGTTGCGAGTTTGTAGGTAAACGCTGTAAAGTGCCAGTGCAATTGTAACATTTTTGGTTTTATAAACATTATTCCCAGTAGCAGTGTTAAGGCAGCATGGGAGGATTTGTGCAAACCTTTTTCTCTAAAACCAGAAAGTTAGCAGCAGGGTTAGATAATAAATAATCAAATAATGTGTGGTGGCGTGGAAAGTGGACTCAGACTTTAATTGTGGGAGTTTCTGCCGTAGAGAAGAATACAACAGTGTTGTTTTTGTTGGAGAATTGGGTCTCTGATTTGGGAGATAGAGAATTGTTGAAATTATAGCTTCAAATCTGAGAGCAAGCACTTAATTATACCCTCAGGTTTCAGGTGCTTTGGAAAAAAGACATTTAGAATAAATATAAAAAAATATTGCGCAGCATGTTTGGTCAAATGATGCGTCCAAACTTTACTGGGCTGTTAAACACAGTGGCCTCGCTGAAGGTAGATATGCCACTGACGGATCCGATTCAGGACCCAAAGGCGGACAGTGAGTGATTAAAATGGCTCCACTGAAGTTAAAATCCACGACCTCAAAGAGGGGCTCACAGCAGGCAGAGTTCTTCACAGGAATATCTCGATGTCCAAAAACGAAAAGCCTAACACCAGCTTTGTCTGACAGATTGCCCGCTGCCTTTTATCGTACTGTGCAACATGAAATTCTAGACTGATTTCCCGTTACCAACTATGCATGCTCCAATCTCAGCCCATTAACTGTCCTTGTCTTCTGTCTGACAATGTCTCTGCTCCCGGCCTAGTTTCTGTCTGCATGGTTCCTCCTCCACTGTGATTGCTTCTCCTCTTGGCGATCAAAGACAGAAAAGATGTTCCGCTTGGAAATGTAAACCAATATTTTCAGAATATTTGTAATATAGTAGAAGCTGAGCAGCAGCCTGTCATCAAAAATAAAGCAACACTAAAGGTAAACATTAGATCTTGAGAAAGAAAATAATTTTTTAAAAAATATGCTGGCCAAGAACAGCAACATTAACAGAGTTTTAGACATAGAAAAAAACAACATAATACAATATCTGTGGTCCACAAAACGACACACAATAATATACACAGCAGCAATATACCAGAAACAGCCCAAATTTAGCATTTCAATCAAGATGTGTCTGCCTCCAATTTCTTAACATTCCCATAAAAGTATCCAGTTAGGTTAGTTTATTGAGTTTTCAACTCTTTTTGTGAAACAGTGACACTGTCCAGCTTTACCCATCTCAATTTCTACGTCAGACGCCTCAGTCTAGTGCTGGAGGAGCCGCCTAGGGCCTCCACAGTGTGGTGCAGAGGGAGGGAGGAGTTACTCCTGATGGATATCTGCCTAGCCAGCGTCCGTCTGTCTGCCACCTCCTCAACAGTCCAGGCTGCAGCTCAGGAAAAAGCCAGCTCACTGAACCAGCTTGTTTAATTTATGCCATTATGTGTTGGGAGGAGGCGGGGGGAGCAGCACAGACACAGACAAGGATTGTGTGTAAGGATATTGTTTTTCATTCAAATGGAGAAAAAACTGAAATAGTTTTTGAACCAAAGGAGCAGACATTAAAAACCAGCAAACATCTTTATTTAGTAGAGTGTAAGTCAACATAGACAAGGTAAAGGATAAAGATGCTGAAGGAGAAACTAACGACACAGGTTGGATTTGGTGCGCAGTGTAATAAACAGTTCCTTATCCTGCCGATAGGGGTGCTGCAGCACCTACCTTTAAACCCCCTCGGATAAATCTTTTAAGTTTCATATATGCAGCAGTTTAATAGTATTTTTAAAAAATGTGTTTTTTTCAAAAAAAAATTAAATTACACGCAATGATATATTGTTCAGAAACTAACAGTATAATCAAACTACTCAAACGTGCATTTATTGTTGCCCTGATTGTAAAAATGCGATACATTGGAATTATTTTTTCGTGTATTTTTTTTTATTTACATAGTATCATAAACATATATTATGTGTGTTATTTTTACCGTGTTTAGAGAAACGCAAATCATTATTTCTTGTCATGGAGCCGCAGTGCAAACTGGGAGCACCGATTTAGCCCTGGAAACATGGCGTCGCACTGACGGCAAAGACGGCACAATTTGCTCGAGCGGCTAACAGAGAGTGCAGGCTGTTAGCGAAACTGTCCTTTTCCTGTTTTATTTTTATTTATGTGTTTCTGCTAAAGGTGGTTGCTGCTGATACAAATTTGACCTTAAATGGATTGTAGCCTAAGTAGTTGGAGCGAAATAACGGATTTAGTTTGGGTGTCACGCCCACTCTGCACCGTAGCGTTAAAGGCGAGCCGTACGGTAAGTTAGCTCGTAAGCCAGACAGCTAGCAGCGTCTGATAGTGCGACAAGACCGCCCATGTTACGAAAGGAGGACCTGCTATTATTGCTCTGCAGTTTACTGTTCGCTTGTACATTGACAACAGAGGCTGCTTGTCAAACACAATTATCAGATAAAGCGGCGCCAGTGACGGCTGAAATGTTGTAGCTCGATAGCAGCCAAGCTAGGGCGTTTCGGTTAATTTTGCCACTAAATTTTTAATGTTCGACCCCTTTGGCGTCGCTCTTGGAGGAGAGAGCGATGGGCTCCGGGGCTATAGATTCGTCCCAGTGGCTTTCTGTGAAGGAAGAGACAATATTCCTTCACGACGGACTCATTCGGGTCACAGACCTGGCCGAACTCCCTAGTGAAATTGGAGTGTCGGAACAAGGGGACACTGAGCAAGAGGTGGGTGAAATCCATTCCCAACAAACAAAGGGATATCTATCTATCTATCTATCTATCTATCTATCTATCTATCTATCTATCTATCTATCTATCTATCTATCTATCTATGTGTGTGTGTGTTTGTTGTTTTTTTTTGAAAGTCACGCTTACAACTAATATGAAAATTTCTTTTATTTGTCATTTACTGCAACTGTTATATTGTGCTTTTATTGTACATTACACCATCCCTTAATTTAGAACATCAGCACTAATGTTGCCCGTTTCTTACTTAGTTTAATTTGATCTGGGTGATTTTGGCAGCCCAAAGTTGTCATCAAAGGTCTAGCGTGCTTTTTTTTTAAATGTATGGGGATGTAATATTTTATATCAGCTACAAATTGAGACTCTTAATTACTCTCGGCCATATCTGATTTTTATATTTTCATTATTAATATTATTACAAATGGAATTACTGAACTGATAACAGCCAAGTCTGAGTCATCTCCATTTCTATTCTTTTGCTCTTTTCTTGTCTGCCTTTACTTTGTTTTCATTTCTTTTTTTTATCCGCTCTTGGCTACATTTTCACATACATCCTTTTAAAACATTTAAAATGAAATTTAGTGTTTATATGTGCCCATCAGACACATGGATGACCCGGGGCACAAACACTTTATGAACTCTCTCTGAACCAGATGTCTTCAGCCGTTGCCAATTTTTAAACTAGCTCTGTTCAGTGATATTAATAAGCTCAAAAGTAAGGGTCGTTACATACCGTGTAAGAATAGAGAAATAGTCTTTTTTCATGTAAAAAAACAAATTAAGATGGTTGTGACCAGATTATTGTATAACTTATGAGAGACTTAGATGAAGAACTCACTCATACCAAGTCCTCATAGAGCCAACCCACTGCAAACATTTCACAGTCACACATTATCAGTGTGCAATCTTTACAAATCTTTAATTTGTTTTACATGTCTTTATGTGCCCTGCACAAAGTTGTCTTGGCCATCCATCCTTTAAAAGTATCCATTGCTGGACAATTTCTTCACCAAAAACAAGGTATAGGTGTTATTGGGAATGAAAAAAGATTTGCCAACAAATTTCTTTTGTTCTTGTAGAGTACGCACTGGTAAGAGCTGTGTATTAAGATTTACTTTTGTTGTATTGTATTTGCACACAACAAAATTCTGCCAGTTCATCAGGTACAGTTTAGCAGTACTACTTATGATACACTGAAAAGTAAAAAAAACGACATGCAGACAACTAAATAAAGCTGCTGATGTTTAATGTTGCATTAAGAGGAATACCTGTTTATTACTCAGTTGTTACACATGAGGCAAAGTGGCAGGTTATGACTGTATTCTGTCAGTAGTTCTGGGTATGAATTTGTTTTTCAGTCTGTTATGGTGGGTGTAGGTCTGCGCTCCTCCTCTCCTGTGCTTCGTTCCTGGCTTCGAGCAGCACTTGGACTCTGTTGCTGAACCAGTATTTTTGCTTGGGGATGTTCTGCCTTATTTTAAGGATTGCCATTGTCAATAGAACAGTTGTCCTGGTTGCTCGAAGAGCACTCACGCTGCATCCTCAAAACAGTCCTGTAGTTCTCGGTGCTGCTTTCTCGGTCCTGGACTACGCTGCTTTGGATTAGGTTTTTGTTCTGATCATAAACTGGGATGAGAAACGACAAAGACAAATGATCAGATTGTTCAAGGTCAGTAGATAGGTGAGCCCAGTATGCCCCAGGTTTCCTGCCTTTGTTTTATCGTCCACTTTTTAAAAATATTTTGGTGAGAGAGTTTTGAGATTGGAGCAACTAAAAACATTTGCTCCAACAAAGATTGCCTGGGGTTGTTTATTTTACTGGCAGATGTTGGTACCTGGCAGTAACTATCTTGGGATTAGCTCAGGTTCCAATAATTATTGCTCACTAACAGAACATTAAGAAATTTGTGGCACTAGACTTTAGTAAACACAAACATTTAATTTTATAAAATGAATTTAAATGGTTATTGTTGTTTAATGTTGCTATTTATTAGGTTTTACTTTCACTATTTCACCAACAGGGTGTTTTTTTGTTGTATTTTTTTTTCAAAAAAGGTACCAATCTTCTGCCTTTTTTTTATTTTGCACCTTGATGTTGCTGCATGACCAACAAGCGGTGCTGGGCGTGATAGTGACGTGGATCTGACAGGACAATGAGACAGCTATATTTTGCTTATGTGCTAGTTCGCTTGCTACTACATCCACAAACGCAACATTTATTATTTAAATGAAACATTTTTGGGTTAATGTGTGCAAGTGTGTGAACCATGAAGTTAGCTTGTCAGCATGAGCTCAGCGATGAGCAACAACAAGAGAGGCAGTACTTGAAATGCCAAATCACCGTTAGATCACACTCAGAGCTGGTGTCATGTTTCAAGGAATAGCAGAAGAGGAAGAGAGAATGAATTCAGCTGCAGCATAGACACTGATGCGCTAGCTCATCAGTGGTCCCCAACCTTTTCTGTACCACGGACCGGCTTAACGCCTGACAATATTTTCACGGCCCAAACTAAAGGTGCAGCAGATAAAAACAAAATAAAATGATAAGATCAGCATTAAAAACTGTGATATTTTCTCTACAATAATAATAATACTAATAATAATAATAATAATAATGAATGTAAATCCACTGTGTAATCATGTGCAACTTCATTAGCGGCGTCCTCGTAACGTCGCACCAACAACAGAACGTGACATGCGTCAAGTGAGACGGATGTAACAGAGAGAATCCGGCCACTTTTCAAAATAAAACATCATTAAGACGGGGGGGGGAATCATGAAAATAATTTTTTCTTTCTGTGCGGCCCAGTACCAAATGACCCACGGCCCGGTACCGGGCCGGGGCCCGGGGGTTGGGGATCACTGAGCTAGAGTAACTGAGTGACTTTCACAAGGTGTTTGTGCAAAACAGCGGGAAAAGTGTGGCTGTTCAACCTTCTTATTGGGAAAAGTGTGGGTGGTAAAATATATTGTTTTTTTTTTTTACAAATTTCACGAATTGATTAATATGTTTCCAGTATCCAAGAGTTAGACTTTGTGTTCATCTCAACTTGTTTAAGTTTTCTTTAAAAACGTTTGCTTTCTATCCACAAGGCTTCATCAGTTCAGAACTTAAACTCAATGAAAACTTAAACAAGTCCAGATGCGCACAAAGTCTACTCTTGGATAACTATGACCTGGATGAGTGAGAACCTACACAGATACGTTTCCAGTACATTTTGCAACCATCTTATCTAAAAATCTGCAATGAATATGTTTACCATCTGTGTTGTAGCTGTAGAATAACACATGGTACCTTTCCTAACATTTGAGTGTAGGTAATGGGAATTGAAAAATTGTCTGTCAGCAGATGTAGTTGCTTGCATGTCCAAATTGACATTTTAGAAAAGTTACACATCAAGTATATGAACCTTAAATTTCACGAACTGGTCTGTTTTTTTTTCTCACAGACTCTGGATTGTCTTCATATAGATCTTAAGCAATATTTATGTAGTGTCAAGCAACAGCATGACAGTTTCACAAATCTTGACAGGAAAATTCTACACCATGAATCTATATTTGTATACAGTAAATGTAATAATATTGAGAATTGTGGGGTATCTTACCACGAGCAAAACTGGCTCCATATGAAGAATGTGGGTTGATATATTCCTTGCAAATATAGGAATTTCACACAACACGATTAATGTTAATGTTTAGTGGCGTGAACATGGGAAATTTTGCAACAAATTGGGCAGAGAAGGCTCATCTTCAGTTGAGGAGTGTGACTAACATCAGTACCATTTCTAAAACTAAATCAATACAGTTGCGCTTACTAAATGGTATAATGGATTTTTTGTTTTTTTTTCGAGCCAGTGATTCATGGGTTAGAGTATGTAATCAATATTTAAGAGGCTACTCAAGCACACATGACTATCCAAAATGTGCTTTGCTCTATTTTAAAGCAAGGAGTGCTGATGGGGTGAAGGTTTTAGAAATGATTCAGTTGTTCTTTTACAGCAAAAAATGTATGCCAGTCTCATTAAAGTTCATGTTTTTTTGCATTTATTTGACATCATTAGTTTCCTTCACTAAAAATTACAGTGGGAATGATGTTTTCATGGCCACATACAGTGCACCTTTTTACACCACGTGTAGTTCTGCATGTTTTTTCCAAAAAGTTTAATCTAACAATGATGTGAAGTGTCAATGTGGTCTTTAGCAAACTTCAGGCATTCAAATAGTGGCTTCCTTCGTAGTGTACTTCCATAGACATCCCGTTTGTTTTAGGTTTTACAAGTTTTGTTGCAAGTTTATCAACACAGATGTTTGGCAGTTATGACCCCCTAAAATCTTTTCACACTCCTTTGCAGAGTAGCCAGAGACTGATATTGTCTCTATTTGTAAATTGTTTGTCTAAGCCGTGAATTTCTGTGATCTTTAAGATCACTGTATAACCCTGTTCTGAAAATTTCTTTTGAGTGCTGTTGTGAATGTAAAATTATTTATTTTAATGGTATGTG
>CAAE01011424.1:6492-17462 GCA_000180735.1 Tetraodon nigroviridis | reverse complement strand
GGAGGTTTCTCCTGCTACCCCCCCCACAACCCTTCATCATCACCACACACCACAATCCACTTACCTCATCACCCTCTGCACCCCCCACCCTCCCCCCTCACCCTCTCATTAAGAGATTCAGCTGCACAATTGAGGTAGTGGTGGTGGGAGGCGTGGAGGGGACTAAAATATCCTAAATACAGACGGAAAAAAAGGAAAAACTGCAAAAAATAAACAAGCTGTGTCTGCTTGCATGTTTAGGATTGTTGGATCCCAGTTTAGTTACCTTTGCTGCTTATTAATATGCATGATAGCATACATGGTACATACGTGTGTGTGTGTGTGTGTCCAGACAGCTGCTTCTAGATGACCCCCAGCAGCGAGCTGTCGCTGGACATCTGCATCTCCCACGCACACACACACTCTGGTTTGCCTGCTTGGGCGTATACATGCGAGTGTGGTGGCCTCTTTTCTGCTTGGTTGGGATTCTGTCACAAGCGTTTGAGTTCTGGCAGCCACACACACACACACACATATGCACACACACTGACCATTGCTGGCACTAACTGTGGGAGATGGACAGACGCGAGTGTGTGTGATGTGTGTCACACACACTTTCACAGGCTCCTCGTTTGGCCTCAAACGGATCCAAAATACGTTGACAGGATGCGTTTGTAATCCACACCACCGGCACAACCACCAGCTCTGCTGCTACTATTACTGCTACTATTACTGCTGTTATTACACATGTTTAGCGTGGGTGACTGTTCTGTAGTGCCCCTCCAGCTGTGTGATGAGCGTAAGGCCCTTCTGAGAGTGAATAATTGCTGTTGAGATTATTAGCACAACCAAGAACTAGTGTAGCATCGTTTTTTCCGTCCTGAAAGAATCTCGCAACGCCGTTTGATTGAATCGCGTCATTCAGCGCCGCTCATCACGAGACGGAGAGACAGAAATTGATTGGTACAGGGTGGTTGGCAAATTAAGAGACAGACGAAGAGGAGCTATTTCCTCCCATTTGTCTCCAAGTCTGTACGGAAGCTGCACGTGTTTGTGCCAGTCCTCCCTAATCTGCTGAAACAATGCACTGAGGTGTGTGTGTGTGTGTGTGTGTGTGTGTGTGGGTCAAGGTATAGGGTGGGGCCCTACACCACTGTGATTGGGGTCAAAGGTCACCTGGGAACCAGGGAGCCGTCATGCTCCATTACATTGTGCTTCGGGACAGAACTAAACCCAGAGTTAGCGACACTGAACATTTCTTTAGTCCCTTAACTGCCCCATTCTCTGCCCATCTGGACACTAACTGTGTGTGCATAAGCACACATGGATGCGCACGTATACTGTACTTACATATGTTGAACATATTGCTTTTGCTGGGTTCAAGGCCCTTTGACACGTGTCCGTGTCAGCTTATCTGTGGTCGGGAATCAGCGTTCGCTTGTCACTCATATTTAACCTGCTGAGATGGTTTTAATCAGCAGGGAAGCCGCGGCATCGTTTCCCGGCCTGCCGAGCCAACCCTTGTTCTTGCTGCCTGATGCTGCCGATAAAACATTCAGCAGGTATAAATACTCGCACATGCCCGTAGTTACAGGTGGAATGTGAGAAAATTCCAGATTTCTGATGAATTCCTTAATTTAATTGTCTTTTAGGTTTTGAAACCTTCTGCACAATAAAGACCGGTTATTTTTTTCTTTTTTCAAATATACTGGATGCTTTTGAAGACAGAGAATAAAGGCAGGCCGAACACACATCAGTTCTTCTTGTAAGCGCTGCAGAAGCGAAGCTCCAAAGATCAAAATCAGAGCACCAACTAGGAATTTCCGACATCCGTTCTGATGTAACTCGCAGCCTTGCACCACCGTACCTTGAAAATGAAGAATGTTGATTTGAAAGAGGTTGTAATGGGTTTTTCTTTTCTACTCCGAGGCGACTTTCCATTTACGTCGTGCCGGTTTCCCTGACAGAAGCCGCTCTCAGCTGTCTGCGCTCTATTCATCACGGCGGCGAGCTGGCTGACTTCATGTCTGCGGCTCTGCAGGCGGAGGCTGGTGTGATGATGGAGGACGCGGCCCACGCGGGCGGCAGGTGTGAGGATGGGTCACAGAGAGTATTTAGGCTTAACTCAGGGTTTAACTCAGGGCCAAAATCCATTTTTGATTGGTGTCAAGTCTCTATTTTGGAAATTATGGAAATTTTGCAAATATCCAGTTGTTCCAAAAATGAACCACATTGGAGCCCGCTTCAGGAATAACCAGTCACACACATTTACAGGCTGGAGACGCCTCATTCGAGATATTTTGAGGTCAAATATTTTACTCAGGGACGTAGAAACATGGCTTGAAGAAGAGATTCGATCCAGCGACCTTCAGTGAAACAGCTGGAGCCTTCTGCCAAAGCTAAGCTAATAAATGGCAAAGATTGTGAGGATTCAAAACAAGCTTTGAATGGTTTTAGGAAAACCACTGATGTGACCTGACAGGCCAGTCTCAGAGAGAGACACAGCCTGAAGTAACGACCATACATTTGAGTTCTGGGCTGATTTCTGGTGATCTGATAGGGGAAAAGAGCCAGGATTTAAAAAAATGTTCAGGCTCCACTCGTTCTCAAGGCTAATGTTGTTTTACTTGCAACATCCACATACCTTCAGCGGCTGGCCTTGTTGAGAAAGCCTCGCTGGCTGATAAGGACACACAAAGGTGAGCGGAGAGAAGTGGCGTTGCTGAAATGTTCCCTTCCCAGCAGGTCTGAGTGAACTGGGAGGTGATGGTGTAAGCTGCTCCTGAGCAAGCAGCTCATGTTCAGTCCCAGTCTGGGACTCAGAAACTTGCCCAACCTGTCCGGTACTCCCTCTCTACCTCTCTCTCTCCCTGTGTGTGTGTGTGTGTGTGTGTGTGTGTGTGTGTGTGTGTGTGGGCTACTTACCTCACTGGGTGCTGTTGGAAAAACATCCGAACGTTCATCAAAACAGCAACGCAGAGATGAAGATAAGAGTTGTGTTTTCGTATGAGAAGTCTGTTTTTGAGGCGCAGGCAGGGAGAAAGAGAGAGAGAGAGAAGGGGAGATGGTGTGAGAGTGGGAGACAGAGGACAGGACACAGAGACAAAGAGCAGGCTGTGACTAGTTCTAAGGCCATGTGTTGCCACCGAGTCAAATAACTGTCTTTGATTGGAGCTCCCTCAGAGGCCCGATAAGAAAACGTCTCGGCAGATAACCAACATTAAAGAACGTCCTGAACCCTGAACCGTGAGCAGCGTAGGTGGCCACAGACTCCTGGCGTGACTCCAGATCCAAATACAGCCCTGAATATGAAGTCATGTGACCTGAGCTGAGCTGTGGGAAAGTGTGAGAGTGAAACAACCGTTTCTGACGTTGAGGAATTTAAACGTTGGGCCTTCAGAAGAGAAAGTGTAGATTTTACCCATTCAAATAATTTTTATCCATGTTTCTGTGACATTTATTAAGATGCTGTCTCTTTTTTTAAGCTCAGACCTGCTGCTTCTAACCCAAAACATCAGTTTACGATGACGGAAAAATTAATTTTTAGCATTTGGGAAACAAGAGTGGAGCCTCAGTCAAACAAAGCATCATCCATATGTTCTTTTAAAGCCTCCAGATGTGTTTCAGTTAGTTCCTTTACCGCATTTCTGCACCTGGATGTGTTAGAAAGGTGTGGTATGTGAAATAAATGAGAAAATGAAATAAATATATGAAATAATGAAAACAAGCTCACACAGTCTGACCATCTTTGGCCTCTGGGGGGAAAGATTATCATCCACACACCGAGGATGCAAAACTCCCCTTCTTCAGGCCTTAAAATTTGCAGCTCTAAGTTTACTTCACCTCTTTAACGCAAGCAAATCTACACAACTTTTGCCACCAAGTACGACTATTTAGTTAAATCTGACAGCGAGCTTAAACATCCGCGTCGAGCGTTCTTTGTGTTGAAAAAGCTAAACTTGGAAGTGAAAGTGTTAAAATGTTTGATGAGGGATGGGCTCTTGACTGTAAAGTGTTTTTTTGCTTGCTAAGTCTTTCATTTTTTTCCCCCCTCGGAGACATTTTAATATGTCACACATTAACACTAAAGATGGCGTCGGAGGTGACAGACCGGCGTGGAGGCGTGTAATTGCGCCGCCGCTCGACTCGACGGTTTGTTTTCCAAGCCTGGAGATGATTGGAGCTGATAAGAAGAACCTCTAAATATAAAGTTGTGGAATCATTAAAAGCATGTAAATATTCCTCTCCAATCCGTTTACGCTAATCCACAGCATGACCAATGAAGCCATTCATTAGAAAATCATCAGCTTTGCAACATTCCAGGACTCGTGGACGTGCACGCAAGACGAGAGGCGGGCCTGCGGATGTGAGCGTGTTTGATGTCGCGCTGCTGCAGCCGCGCAGCCATTTCCCTCACTGGATGTTACCTGGGCTGATTTATGCAAATCTCAGAGGTTTTTTTAAATTATTTAGATTTTTTTAATATCAAGGTGTAACTGACAACATTAGCGCTAATCCTGAGTCGTGGATGATTCCCAACAAGCATCCCCACCTGCGGGATCCTTCGCAGTCCGTGCTGTTGTTGGGAGGATTCCGTTCTATTTCTTTTTTGACTGACACATAAGCAATGTGAAAAGGGCCAATAGGAGACCAGCTGGGAAAGGAACTGGCCAATCAGAGGGCTCCGCAACTCACGGCAGCAAAGATGCTAATAGCCGTGGAAGTTAACCTGTGATGTTTTAGTTTAGGGTTAAGGAATTATTATGAAAAGAACTACCAGTTTAAAGTGGGTCCACATTGATTTTCATAAAACAAACACGCATGTGAGCACACACACCTTTCTTGATCAAGGAGAGGGCCTTTATTCAATGTCCAGAAGGCTATCGCTAAAACTTCACCCAGATGTGTATGTGTGCGTGCATGCATGCGTGCGTAGGTGTGTGTGTGTGTGTGTGTGTGAGAAAGTCACACACACACACACACACACAGCGACCCTTCTTGGCAACCAGTTGGAGGAAAGATTATCCTGACAAATTGGATAAACATCTTGTGTGTGACAGGATGCTGATGGAGGGTCCTCCTGCCCACACACACATACACATACACACACACACACACACACACACACACCTGCAAACACAGGTATGTTCGGCCACAGTCTAGGTGTGTGCGTGCGTGCGTGCCCTGCCTACAGGCAGGTACCAACAGGTCTCCCTCCTCAAACAGACCATGCAGGTTCTCAGGTGTGTCCCCGGCTCAGCTTCTCCGAGGCCGACGCTTCTTTAACGTGACCTCGATTTGCCGTTTTCTTCTGACGTCACTAGCTAGCGTGCGCAGCTTCCTGACGCATAGGAAAATTTACGCATGGATAATTATAGATCTGTCGCTGCCCTGTTGCGCTCCAACCTTTAGCTGGATTCTATCCAGTAAAACCAGCTTCCTCCCACAGCCCACAGAGGTGTGTGTGTGTGTGTCATCTCACAGAGGTGTGTGTCAGGCCACAGAGGTGTGTGTCAGGTTGAAGTATCCACCTAATTGCCTGATTATTTTATTGTGTCTCTAAAGTGGCAGCTCGTCCAGAGAGAGAACAGGGATATGATTCCAGAGGAGTGTGTGTCCCCTGTTTCTTCTTTCAGTTTCTTCTGCCCTCTCTGCCTCCTTCTGCCTGTTCTGGTTCTTCAGTTTTAGACCTGTTTTAGTGTCAGCGTGCATTAAACACATCCACAGAGTCCGGGGTCATCCAGAGGTTAACAAACCCACTCTCACCCTCGATTCCACACTTTTTGATGAGTCTCTTCCGAAACCCAGGATTCGGATGATTTCTTATCCTTTCTTCTTTATCGTCTGTCGTTCATTGCTCCATGGGGGGTTGGGGGCTTTCGATTTTTATTTCAAACTGCTTTTGTTTTAATTAAACCAACAGGAAGGGAGCAGTTAGCAAACCCGTTTGATCGCTTCTCCCTTTCCTTTTTTTCTTTTCTTTTCTTTTTGAGGTTCCGAGGGTCGTCGGGGACGTTTCAGGGTGGTGGCGATGGTCACGGCCCAGACACAAGTCTGTTCAAGCACACTGCTCGCGATTGGGGTTCTGCAAACAACACTTCAGTGTGAACCTTCAATCCCTCTTTTATACACACAAACACACATCAGCGACTGTTAATATCTGCTCACTGCGACGTCACCAGGCTCCAGAAATACTCTGTATCAGCTGCAGGAACGTGAACTAGGCCACTAATCGTCTAACAAAGAGCCCGAGGAAATTAGTTTTTAAAAAAATCGGGAACCGACCAGCTAAATTTTATGATCTGTTGTTTGGTCGGGGTCGGGACACGCTGCACTTCTGCTGCTTTCAGAAATATTAGGATCTATTTTACTTTTAGGCCAGATAGCCATCACCCTCTTTTTGGCGCGTAACATCTATCCTCCAATGTGGTCCATTTTGGCTTCATTAGCCTTAAGGGGCTTTTAAAATTGGTGTTTCTTCTTCTTTTACCCCCTTTTCTTAAAGCTCGGAATTGTCAGAATCGCTCAGAAGATGCTCGGCGTTGACGTGCACGCTTGGGTCCGAGGTTCATTGGTTTCATTCTGTCTGTTTTCCCTGGTGATACTGCAGGGCTAATTTACAATTTATAGGCAGGAAATGACCATAATCCCCTTAATCTGCAAACTCTTTCTGTTCTTCATGCTTCAAGTAAGAGGCGACACACTTCCGCACACACACACACACGCACACACACACACACACACACACACACACACTCACGCAAACCCACTGCGCAGTAACGCGGAACTCCAACATGACAGAGGCTCCATGTCTCCACTCAACCTCCATCCTGGACGTGTGAGCATCACATGGTAAACATCAGTGTTTGGCTGACAAGTAGGAGCGGTCAAAGACAAGTCGCCAAGATGGAGGGAAGCCTGGTTGGCCCGGAGAAGTGAGACGTGTGAAGGGTGGGAGGAGACGGAGGAAGAGGGAGACGTGTGTGCGTCCTTCCCTGTTGTGATGAGCAGAAGAGCGTTTTGTCTGCTGTTGTCTCCCACACTGAGACCTTATTGTGTTTCCGTGTTTATGGCGCTCGGTGCCATTAACTCCAGTCACAGCCGGCACTTCATTACAGGACGCAGCGCTGCCACGGCAACCAGAGCAGACAGTCAGAACAAATGAGTTCCTGCTCTGGAGAAGAGCTGGAGCAGGTGATGAAGGATAGGAGGGGACGCACGAGAATGCTGCCTGTCTGCCTGCCTGTCTGTCTGTCTGTCTGCCTGCCTGTCTGTCTGCCTGTCTGTCTGTCTGTCTGTCTGTCCTGTCCACCCGTCTGGTCAGGTCTGTCTGTCTGTGACGCCCACCAGACATGGACAGGACTGATTCTCACTGACCCCCCAGACAAACTGTAAAAGAATTAAAGCATTTCTCTTCTCATTTTCTCATTTTCTCATTTTAGTGTGTGTGTGTGTGTGTGTGTGTGTGTGTGTGTGTGTGTGTGTGTGTGTGTGTGTGTGCGCGTGCGTGAACAAGAGAGAGAGAAAAAAGATGTCTCCGGGCTGTTTTACAATAGACGTGTAAAGAGTAAGATTTCAATTACTCTCACACTCTATGTATGTGTGTGTGTGTGTGTGTGTGTGTGTGTGTGTGTGTGTGTGTGTGTGTGTGTGTGTGACTACCTTACAAGCATACCAAATGTCAGGATGCGCTCAGCTTTCCTCTGTAAACCCAGTGATGTCCCAGGATGTTGACAGAAAGTCAACCTTTCCTTTGTTTTTCTGCTGATTATTGATTAATAATCATTAATAATCATCATAATTAATATTGGTCAGTTTTATTGATATTTTCAGATTGTTCACAGTTTGTGGGTCCATTTCTGCCAATCCAAACAGACTAGTGGAACCAGCCAACCCCCAAACTCTGGCTGTGTGTGGTGTGTGTGTGACCCAGCGTGGCCGATCGGGACCACGGGCTCCTCTTTAACGTGCTCACTGATTAATCAGTCATCCATCAATATCAGCTCATCTCCGCCCCGTAAACACAGATATCAGTGATTGATCAGACAAGAGCTGATCAATAAGGTTAAACACACTAATGTGTCTCTAAAGTGTGGGCAAACAAATGTGTGTGTGTTTGGTGGTGGTGGTGGTGGTGGTGGTGGGGGGGTAGATGTAACAGTCTCGGTTTCATCACCCGAGGCACCGAGGGGGAGGAAGATGAGAGGAGACAGAAGGGAAGGGCAGAGACATGACTCTGCGTCTCTCTCTCTCTCTCCCTCAAACACACACACACACACACACACAGCAGGGACAGAGACACTAGGTGTCAGCTTCCATCAGTAGCGTGCACGGCTGTGAGTTATGACCACAGATATGTGATCATTTACACTCGGAGCGGCTGCTCGCCGGAGGCCGCTGTTCCCCTGGTGCTGCTGTGTGATGATCAAGCACCGAGCTTTTCCTGCCTGGAAACGTGTGAGAACCTTCAAGGACCTTTGTATTTTTCTTCTTATCTTTTTCTTTGACATGAAGCAGCATTTAAGGGACAAACTAGGGTTAACACAGATTACTTTCACGCTTTATGAGGGAAACCCTCAATGTTTTCAACACCTCAGAAAAAAATCGTACTCCCCCTACTGGCCTGGCATACGCACTTCATCATTTTTACCTCCAGTTTTGTCATTTTAGCTAAATGTGAAGTATTGCAGCCTAAACCATCTTGGACGTGCAGAAAACAGTCTTTTTGGTCATTTTATTTCAAGACTTTAATGAGAAACCTCCTGGAAATATTAAAAAAATCATGCCGGATACCTGCTCATGCCCGTGTTCAAAGGGCACAAACCAAACCTGTTTTGAATTAACCCATGAATTACCAACAGTCGTACGTCAATTGCAGTTTTGTGTTTTTCCATCCAGTGTGATCAAACCCGGTGTGTTGTAACAGGAGGTCTCGTGAGGAAACCTGAAACTCACAAGGCGACAGAAGCTTTTCATCTGCACAACTTCAGGGTAATTCTCTGCTTGAACCTTTTCCACCCAGAGCTCAGAGAGCTGTGTGTCCTGTCCGACTGAACATTTCCTTTCAGTTCAGTTCAGGTTATTCCAGTCCGGATCAGTTCAGCTCCATTCCAGTTAATTTGGTTAGCTTCACCCGGAATCGGCTCCCTCCGCTGCTGCCAGAGCGCTAATATTGACTTTCAGTCTGCTCTACCTGCGCTGGCTAACTGTCAGCAGCATCACCTGCACAGAGAGACAGAGAGAGAAAGAGAGGAAGCATTAGCGTGTGTGTGTGTGTGTGTGTGTGTGTGTGGAGAGAAAAAACACAGGTCAGGTACGCGTGAAAGTAACAGCTCTTTCTTTTCTTTCCCTGCATGTGTCGTCATGAAAGCCTCACGTTTTCAGGAAATATACTTTTGAGGAAAAATTGAAGAGGTTTGTGTGTGTGTGTGTGTGTGTGTGTGTGTGTGTGTGTGTGTGTGGTATATATTTTTAAGTATCTCATAAAAACCACGTTTTAATAAATATACTTTTATAGAAAAATAATAGGTTTGTGTGCATGTGTGCCCGTGCGTGTGTGTGTGTGTGTGTGGTATATATTCTTAAATATTCTGTTAAAGAAACAGAGTATGTTGCATTTTCTTAATCCACTTGTATGTAATGAAATCTCTTAATTAAACATGCAGATCAAAAAATGCACACACACACACACACACACACACACACGCACACACACACACACAGAATTCAATCATGTCTCTGCTACTGCCTGGGGGAAACATCGTGTGGACACCTCACTATAGTGGAAAATCTCCTTTTCCATGTTATTTTACACAGGGACACTCACATTATTACAAACACACACACACACACACACACACACACACACACACACACACACACACACACACTCTTTCTAGTCTATCTGCATTTCCAGGAGGATCCAAGAGATCTGATTTTGATGTTATTGTGTTGCACGACAGAAAACCCAGTGATTGGACCGCCTGAGCGTCCATGGAGACATTAGTTCTGCTGGATCAGCCTGCTGAATAATATCTGGATACAGAAAACAAGGTTGATTCAGGGGTTGACACTAAAATGTTCAACAGGCCGGAAATGTAGAGCTGTTAAAATTAGAAAAACTAGACAAAAATTCAACCTACAACAAAAACATCCACTACATTATTTCCCAAAAATGATGTAAACGGTTCATTTAATTGTTAGTTCGGGTTAAACTCTGCCTCAACTGGTGCTGAGAAACTAGACAAAATAGTTTCACTTTGTTGCCGCTAGGATATTTCCCACCGTGAGAAGAAAAATGGGAGATAAAGAAGAAGCGGAGGGTAAGAAGGAGGTTAATTCCATACTTTCCTGGCTGTGTTAATGAAGTGTAGGTGGCGCCTCGGTCAGCGCAGCTAATTGAACAGTGGAGATTACAGCGCTCGCCGTTCCTCTGTGAAAAGAAGGCTGTGTTCATTAGTCGCTGCCGTTTAATGTTCATTCTCCGCACAAATGTGTAGATTGAAATCTATAGAAAGAGCCGCTGAGATGATTCGAAAGTGCCGGACTTGTAGCGAGCAAATAACTAAGAAAGGTAATACGTTTGAGAATCATGGGGCTGCACACCACTACTTACTCATTTAAGTGTGTGTGTGTGTGTGTGTGTGTGTGTGTGTGTGTGACATCACAAACTGACTGTGCTCTGTGCTGCTTTCCTGTTGTATTTGTCAACTGGAGGCAGCCGTGGTGGTGCGAGCGTGTCCCATTGGAGCCAGTGTCCAGAACCTGCCAGATGTTTCTGGAAAAGCCCCAGAACAGGTGTGTGGACACCTGGGGGGGTGGGGTGTGTGTGTGTGTGTGTGTGTCGTAGGGGGTGGGCACTAGCCACTCTGGTTCCGTGATGCTGCAGCTGGAACTCGGTGGAAAGCGGCACATCTTCATCAGGACAGAAACAAAACTCCTCTCAGCTTCTGTCACTTTTCTAACCCGCCGAACCCTGCCCCCCTGCCCTT